>VXBX01001703.1:208507-224085 GCA_013400415.1 Scytalopus superciliaris | reverse complement strand
AAAGGTGTAAAATTAAAAATTAAAAAAATTTTTTAAAAAAAAAAAAAAAAAAAAAAAAAAAAAAAAAAAAAAAAAAAAAAAAAACAACAAACAAACCAGAATTAGGGAATGGTTAAAGGCTGCCCCAAAAATAGTGATTGTGCTCCAGCTTGCTTTTAACTGTTCTTTCCAGCCAGGTGTGGGAGAAGTGGGAGGGATTTCATAGCTGTGTTACATGTTACTTTGCTAAAAGATCTCTGCTGTACTCATTTATTTGAGTGCCAGATTTTGGAAATGGCCCCTGGCTTCACATTGGCTGTAATGAAGTTCAAATCAAATATTTATAATTGATTTAGTTTTTTCTTGAATTGTGCTCAAGTTTAAATTAATTCTTGAAATATTATTTCCTCTTGGTATTAGCTAGCATAAAACTACAAGTTTCTTTGGCAATAGGTGGCTTATTCCATTTTAGAAGTCTGAAAAATCTACATGTTAGTGCATACTGGTCAAAGATTGGAAGTACAGAGATACCAGACAGATGTCTAAGAGCAGTCTGCCTCTTGATTTTACTACCTCTATTTGAAACTCCATTTTATAACAACTTTACAACTGGAAATGGAAAATACTTAAGTTCTTTAGTGTGTTTCTGTGCTTATGTAGTTGTATAGTGTGTCAAACCTGTTCTGAGTAATTTTACAATTTGCAGCACAATTTGAAGCTCTCAGTTTTAGGCCTTCTCTTCAGTAATGAGTCTGATGACTGAGTGTTGTGGAAAACATATTACCAGTGCTACTATAGGTAGCACCAATAACAGCAGTGAGAAACTACACAGTTCCTCACTCTCCAAGGTCTTTGTTTTGTTCAGATGTTGTATTTCTACAAGGCTTTCATGTGGATGGATTTGGTGCCTCATCAAGCTATGAATATTCAGATTTTTAATCTTTCTTAATAAATCACTTCTGCTTTTCTTGTCATTTGTCAGCATTTTTCAGCCCTATTCCTGACTAGATTATTTTGGAGCTATAGCCTCCACAGTGATGTGTGTACAAAGATGATCTGGATCTTTATCTGGAGCATCTTACCTCTACATATGAAAGTATAAAAGAGCAACCATTTACATTTTAGGGCTTCAGCAGAGCTAGTAGGAAGTCTGTAAGAGACTTCAGTATGGCTGGGATTTCATCCTTACTGTAGGTGATCCTAAGGGCTACAGGTTAACAGAAGAACATCCTTAAATCTGAACAGCCTTGATAGATTTATAGATGCAAACTTTCACTGTAACTGGAAACTATCCCGTAGAACAGAAATATGATATGAGTATCATACACAAGTGCTGGATCTGAATGATACAGGTATCATTAAAACTCTGGATCTGAATGAAACAAGTTATCTCCCTGTAGTAAGATTTACTGTCTGGTTGTATGAAATGTCATAATTTGCAGATGGAAAAATGGCTAGCCTTTGGGGGGGGGGGGGGGGGTTTGTTTTGTTTTGTGGCAGAAACTTGCAAACAATTGAGACCTTTGCAAGTGAAGATCGGTCATTCTGACAATAAAAATATGACTTTACTAAGTGAAATCAGGTGAAATCTATGATTTTTTTTCCCAAGAGACTCGAATTGTTTACTTTTTAATGTGCAAAACTCTCCATCATTTGGCAAAAAGTTCAGATCTTCATAGCAGAAAATAACAGTTAAAAATTGTCTGAAAATACAATAGACTTAACATGGCTGAGCTTTCACTGTTCAGTTTCTTAGCTGGTACAGCTGTTATTGTTGGAGTTAACTTTAACATCACTTTGGACTACTCACAGCATGTAAGATCTAAAAGCACTATTTTTTCATGTTGCCCTACAGCAATGTGATACGCATTTGCTAACACACCCAAGTAATCTCTCTATGTCACTGCTGGCAATTGTCAAACAAATTGGAAACTTACACTTTGAATGAAAACAATTAAGTGTAATGTTAAACTTCTGTTTTCTGTAACAAATACCTCAAATTCTGATTAACTCAGTGTCTGCTTCAGGACATGTGGCAGGAGCGGCTGTAATCACATCCATACTAGAGCCTATTATATTAGCTTACAGGCTGGGCAGCTTTTTTCCAAAAAAGTATTCTCAGCATGTTACTTGCTCAAATTTTCTCTAATAAATAACAAAACTTTGTTACTGCATCATGGCAATTCATGGAAACCTGAGTAAACTTGCTAGTGAACTGTTGATGGCAGGCCCACTTAAGTGTAGAAGTGGCAGTCTTTCAAAAACACCTACACGGAACATGGTTCTTAATCTCAGCATGATGCTTAACTGGGTATTAGACAGAAAAATTACTAAACCCAGAGTGACAGAAGTCGGTCTCCTGCTATCAGGGGTGATAGTATCATATGGCAGAGTGAAACTAAGGCATCAGTATGTGACACAGAATGGCATAGGAGAATGTCATCATTCTTTTTGTGCCTAAAAACCATGCCAGCGGCTTAGCACTGAACAAACTATTAAAAAAGGCTGCAAAATTACATGCCTACATGACATACAGCATTTAGTCATATCCTTTGTTCACAGAAGAGCCAGAAGATCATAATGAAATTTGCTTCTAACGGTATATTCCTCTACATTTTTAAATGTTTGAGATATACTTTTCTCAGATCCAAATACACTGAACCCAGACTAAAACCCAGCAGCTACACAACAACATATTAACTAATCTGATTACTGATATCAAGGCTAGTCTTGGACCTCAGTTTCTAGCAGCTCCCTGAGACTGAAATTTTATTTCATCACCTATGTAAGTTACATTTCCTGTCCTGATAAACACATATTACAAAGTCCAAAAGCACTTCAAATTATCAAATTGCACTTGATTACTTAAGTCTAAATAATATATCAACCTTTCATCACCTTGAATAAGATCTAAGGTATTTCGGTGTTGATTTTTTTCCCTCAAAAATCAAAAAACTCAGCAAAACCCAAAACTATTCTGTGCTAGTTCTGTGTAATAACAGGATTTCTGCACTGTAGTTCCCTGTTTTCTATGCATTTCTTGATACTTAACTACACAGAGACTGAAAATTGAAATTAAAGCTGGTGTATCAAGTAGTACATTACTACATCTGTCTAAATAGATTTTACAGAAAAAATTGAGAGACACCAGGAGTTCTGTTAATCCTATTCACACTAAGTTTGTGCTTCTTTGAGAAATAATTTGAAGCTTTGATAATATAGTTGTGCTTATGGGGAATATGTAATACAAAGCTAGGCCTTTATTAATTTGTGAGCTGCCAAAACATCTCTGTTGCCATGTACAGTACAAGTTCTATAGAACAGGGTCCTTTTGAGATATGTGCTTAAACCATCATTTCTTTGAAGGCCACAGCTAATGTAAGCATGGGCAAATTTACACTTAGAGCACGAAATCTGGCCTGGAACAGATACAGTCTTACATCAATGAATGGCCTAAATTTGCAGACTCAGTGAATAGTTGTAGGATGAACTTCTTTAACATGAAGTACACTGTCTTTTCCTGCAATCATTCACTAAATGGGTTTGTGCTCACGTAGTACTTTGACCTATGACATCCTCACTAAAATAGCCATAATAAGTCAAGGCAGTATTTTTTGTGAGTCACTGGTCTTTTAGTGCCTTTTTTGTAACTATTAACATTTAGTGGATTCTGATCCTCAGCCAGAGGAAAGTATCTTGAGGACGGTTCTACAATGCAGGTCCTGTGTTTTTCCTGCCCTGCTTTCTTTTGTGGGTTAGGGAATACTTAGCTCTGGAAGTAGTTTTTGAATTTTCCCTGATGTGGACTGATGAGGAAAGACCAGTCCAGTGAAGCTGTCTGCATCCTTTCTTGGGGCCAGGCAACCTTTGGACTCTAGGAACTCTTGCAATATTTTCTTTTTAGCTTTGTACAAAGACCTTTCACCTGGCTAAGACAGCTGGCTACAAATCTAGCATCCCCAGGGCATTCCTGAGTTTTCTTAGCTGAGGCTAAGATGGATATATCTTACTTTTATATTTACTGAGCTTTCAACAACTCTAGAATAGCAAACAAAAGCATTCTTTACTATTACTATTAGTATCATCATGAGTCTATTGGGAGGTTATCTCTGTATTCTTATTTCATCTGTGTATAAAGAACCATACAGAAACATTTCTCATTATGAATAGAAAAGTAATATGTGATGTCAACCCCCCTAATTTATGATGTAGTTACTACATATAAAGTATTCTGACTTCACCAGCAAGACAGGGATGTTTGAAATTTTAGCAGGTGTTAAATTCAAAGTTACTGGATTGCAACTGACTGCCTTGGATCTTTTTCTGATAGTGTTACTAATCCTGACTAGTGCACTTATTTAATTTTTCCATTGATTTCTGATATTGTACATGAAGATGAGAGGATCTGCTTCTCAGCAAGTATGAATTTTAGCCTTTAAATTACATACTTAAATCCATACACAGGTCATATTCAAATGCAGTGCATTTGTAGGTAGTTCTATCCAGTAAATACTTTTACCTTTTACATCTTTAAATGTATAACATATTCCAAAGAGGTGATGACACTTTGTACAGCAACAAGTAAGAAGACTATGATAAGCATAAGCTGATAAAAGTTTCAGGAACTAAAGTTTTAAAACATACATGTTGTCCCTTGAGATCTCTTTAAAAAAATCAAATTGGGAAGGAGAAGAGAAAGCTTAAAAGCTGTAGCTCAGTGCTGGGTTTTTGTTATTATCACTAGGGTAAATGTGGCCTAAACCACTGTTAGACTGGGGCAACATTTTTTATCATATCTTCCTCCTGAATTCTTCTAATTACAAATCTCTAAATTTAGCAAAAAAGAAAATGATTGCTCTTTTATATTAATTTAAGAGGCAAGCGTATAAGACAAAATTTAGAATGAAATTAAAATATACCGTAAGTAGTTGCAAACATGCTGTCTAGTAACTCACAGCCAGTTGTGCAAGGCATTACTCATCATGACAAAGTCAAGATGAATTTCATACAAACCACA
The DNA here is from genome assembly GCA_013400415.1 of Scytalopus superciliaris. Lineage (NCBI taxonomy): Eukaryota > Metazoa > Chordata > Aves > Passeriformes > Rhinocryptidae > Scytalopus > Scytalopus superciliaris. The sequence continues at coordinate 219,089 of VXBX01001703.1, read as the reverse complement.
TTTGTACTTTTCTACTGTTTAATTATTTGAGTAATTTAAAACTTTAGTCCCAGAGATCTGCTAATGCACCTGTCTTATCTGAAAGACATCTCAATATTCAGTTGTTAAGTTTAGACAGGTAGGAATAATAGTAAAATATCTTTTTGAGCAAATACTTCTCGGCTGTGTATAGGTAGGGAACAAAACTGTTCTGAAAATCTAGTTGCACCTGTATCACAATTGCCTCCCCTTCCTTCTACATTTAAAATCTGTCATATTCTTAGGTGCTTTTTCATTTTTTTAACCCTCTCTCACAGGTATTCATGTTCTATGGAGCAACCTGAAATGGCTGCTTTTGCTACCTTAATCAGAAGGACCTTAAACCATGGATGGATAGAAGAGAGCTGCCTTCAGGAAAGGTTTGGAAACCCTTTGTTTAATACGGATCTTATCCTCTTGATTGAAAAGACAGGTGGTGTTACCCAGTGTTGTTAAAAATGTAGGGTCTGATCTAAACATGTTTTAAGCACCTCACTTTTTTTGAAACTGAAAAGCTTAAGGTTCTTAGCATTGTGTATAATCCCCAAATTTTGGATGTGGATGGATTTCCAAGTGACTTGTTATTGTTCTGGAATATTGTGCAATTTAGTTGATCTTATCCAGTTAAAAAAAAAAATTAAAATCTGGATATGCCAGAAGGTATGAAACTGTCTGACCTCTAAGCTTTTAATATGTAAAGAGTACAAACACTAAGATGAAACCAATGCTTTCTACAAATGTGTGAAAGTCACTAGCCAAAGGCTCTGTGTAGCAACTTTTTACAATATATATATTTCCAGAAGTGTGTATGTAATCAGTAGTGCATATACACATACAGAGCCAGGAGAAGTTGGTCAGCATTTTCATGAAACAAATTTCTGCATCTTTTGTGTCCATACTAGTGAACATATATTGGTTGAAAAATATCGTTCAGGATGGGGTTAGAGGTGAAGACCACCTCTAAAACTATTCCCAGTATAGTTGCATCCCAGCAGTTGAATGCTTATAAAATCTGCCTCTAGATTAATCTATGAAACCATAAAAAACAAATATTGCTTGAATATCTTTTCATGTTCTCACTTCAGTTACAAATGGAATTTTAGAGTAGATCATAACTTAATAATTTTTACACTGAAAGGTATATGCAAGATTTAGTGATTTTTATCATTGTTACTCTGGACTAAAGTAGTCCCCAGTGTATGAATAGAAAGATCTGGGCTCGGATATTTAGAACATAGTCTATTGGAAAAGTAATATGTTCGCAATTTCAATTTTAAATTGTTTAAAATGGGTAGCATGGCTTACAGCTTATTATAAAATTGTATACAGCTTAGATAGCAAATATGTGATAGCCTTTTCCTCTCTAATGTATCTTCGTTCTCCTCTTTGAGTGAACTTCCTATGTTCTTTTTCATTATATACACTGCGTTTTCAATGATTCCCGCAACCATTCTGAGAAAAAATTGGAGAGAAGCTAGAGTTGTATATGCAACATATATAGCTTGCTTTTCATGTAATCAGGCTTTTTTTCATGTGCCCACATCCATGGTTATGACAGAAATGTTGTGGCAAGCTTTCTGACTGAAGTTTTTTAATGGGATCTCCCTTTTGTGCTCTTGATTAAGGTAGATTCAGTTCTCAGCAAACTTCTACTGTAATTGTTGTATTTGGATCCTGAGTTGTTTTGACAGCAGTCAGAAATTATGGATGGTCACAAAACTTTACAGATTTCATCAGCAAATACTTGTGGCAAAAACATCTCTCTGTACTAGATGGAGATATGGTAACTGGCAATATAATAAGGAAATTAAGATGTGACTTGAATTCATCATCCTGAGGGTTTTTTTGAGACAGAAGATTATTTTTTCTAGAGCTAATTCATGTATGAAGAAGGTGGTTAGAAATTAGTTCATATCTATTGTCTGATTTCTGACTTAAAATTTCAGACCTGACCAGAGCAGACCACATAAGTGCTTTAACAATAAGTCTGAGAAAGGTAAATGGGGAGATTTCTGCCAACAGAAAGCTGTGTGTGAGGATTTACTAGGTACTCCAACACAACTAAGAGCCTAAAGGTCATTGTAACAGCCTAGACTAAAGGAATCCCCCATGTATCAGCGATGATGAGAACCAAAAGGAGTCCTTAAGGTATCTTCTTCCTCCTTGCTTTCTGCTCTGTATATATCCTGCTTAGGATTCAGCCTTCATGGTTAATTAGACACATGGGAATGCACAAAATAGTATCCTGTTGAGAAAGTGAATATTCCAAATATAGACTTATATAAAGTGTGAACAGAGATGGACAGACATAAGTGGCATTCCCCCACATGTTAAATAAGGTAATGAATAATGGCATAAGTGAATATGGAATGGTGTAACAGGTATGCTTACAACTCTGAATACAAGCCAGACAATGAATGATGCTGACAGAGAAAGAGTAAAATTTTTGCAGGCCCCTATGAACGTTAACAATAGTTGTGATAAATACTGAAATACTGAAAAGCTGAACTGAATATTGAATCTCTTTGCTACAGCTAATTACAGGATCAGGTGGAAGATAGCTACAGGTTTCTTCTTGTAATAGTCTGACTACTTCAAGCCAAATAAATAAAGAATGAGATGCTTGGAAGGGAGAAAATGTAAATCATGTTTTCCTGCTTGAAGTACAACATTGTAAGAAATAGTATTTTTTTGACTGAAAGATAACATAATGTAAGACTGTTACCTACCTTAAGTTCTCTAAAAAAGATGCTACTCCTAGCCCACTCAACAATGGAGAAGAGGGTTTGGTCAGCCATTTTACACATAAGCCCAAATGTGTTGAGCTTCTCATGTTTGCTTCTGTTGGCTTGCTCTTGCTGCAGATATGCCATGATTTTAGCTTGGACTTGTGGCTCATCTGGCTCACATTTCAGGAGTTCCAATATCAGATGTGGAATACTTGCTGGTGAGCTTGTTTGATAACCATCCATGTATGAGTAGCCCATTATTGACTCTGGTGAACTAGTGTAAGGGTCAGGGTACTCAGACTTGATAGCACGGCTTGGAAAATGGCCATAGGTTTGGTAGCCTTGCAAACTGCCGTGGGGCGGCATTGTCATACTAATTGGAGAGGTTACAAAGGGACTTCTGTCATAGTCTGTGGGAGGCAAGGCAGTGTGGTTCAGAGGTAGGCCTTTGGAGGCTGAATGGATGTTCTGGATTGCAGAGGATATTGTCAGGTCAGTAGGCATTGCTTGGATCACCTGAGTCATGGCCTCCAGTTTAAGTCCATTTGCTCGGATAAGAGCTTTCTTCTGCTGCTTCAGTGCCCTGTCTCTCTTGTACATTGGTCCAAACTTGTTTCGACCACCACGCATCCGGTCAGCTCGCACAGCTGCCAGGGGAGAGGAAGAAGTATATCATAATTAAATCTTGGAATCAACATTCTTTAATGAAACATACACTAGGAAAGAGCAGAAATCTAAGAATTTAACTCCTCTTTATTTTATTTTTCCACATTCAAAGTTGCACTTCTATTCCTAAAGAAAAATACTTATTTTGACTTAACAAATGTCACTTTTTTCTAGTAATTTAAATGTCACATGCATATATTACTAACATAGAAGGACTTCTCTGTACATTGAGTAGGACACAGGGACAAACACAATGGATGGCTACAGGAATTTCACACCTGCTATGGGATCATGTGGAAATTTCAATGTACATTTGGTTTTATGTCAAGATACTATATCATTAAAAAATAAGGGTTGATGTCCAGAATTTGTCTGAGATGTATCCAGCAGATCACATTGTCTCATTAGAATCATTCCATTACTGCCTTCCACTGTAGCAAAACATCGTAAACGTAAATTCTGAAATGTTCGGCAGTCATGAAGGGGAACACATTTCTCTTGGCAAAAAGGAAATATTTCCTTCTGATTATTCTGTTCAGGTTGGTGTAAAACTGAGATTTCTAGTTAGATGAATAGCTTTATGGAAATGTTTAGCTGCAGTTGGAATGTGCAGAGAGAAAGCTGTCAGCTTGTTGCCTTCCATGTGGAAGGTGGAAGTGAAACAGAAACTACTGACACTGTTCTCGCTTATAATATCTCTGGAATTAGAAATAATTAAAACAAATCCTACTCAACAGCTGCTTTGGGAGTCATACTGGTGGTCTCTGTCACAGCAGTGTCTCTCATCATGGTATATATGTACTGGACTAGTGAGGCGCTTTCACCAAGCCCACCTTGCCTAACGGCAATTAGATTGAAAGAGGAACCTTTGACAGCCTGGTGACATGTTGAGACTGCTGAGATTGCTGGAGGTTAAGTTCTTGAGCTTTTTATCTTAGGGATTAGTAGGACATTAAAAATTTATTATGAATGCTAGATACGCATAATACTGTACTTTATCATAAGGACTTGAACATTTAATGATTTTTTTTGGTCCATGGTAGTTTATGAACTAGACTTTTAAGACTACATAAGTATCAGGGAAATACACATTTAAATGTCCAGTATTTTTTTATTATGGAAGCATGTACTCTTCCAATTTTCTAAGCAAGGGAAAAGAAATTGTATGGATGTATGGATAAGGAAGTTAAAGTGCATTTTTTACAATTTCTTTAAAACTCCAGGCACTTTGCTTGAATTGGTAGTAAAAGTGGTGATTCTAATATTGCTGTTGAATTTTGACTTTGAATAAAATGCAGGAAATTAATTGCATCACTGGTAAATATAATTATTTTAAATCTGTATACACAGTATCCTCACAGGTACTCTACAATTAAACACTGTGAGCTAAATTGGATTAGCAAGTGCTTTTGTGTAACTCCTATGTAAATTTAAGGTGAACTGCGTGTAATCACAGAAGACAAAATTTGGTCTTGTATGATTGTCACCAAGTGAGAGAAGTTAAAAGTAGAAGCAGATAAATGTATTCTTAATGTTAACAATGACAAAAGGATTCAACATGTCCTGTTATTGTACTATTTGAATTTGGAAGCACATGCAGTGATTCAGGATGTTTAGTGCAGTGTATCAGTGCTAGCTCAGTCTTGTGGGTAAATAGAATATTGTTGAATCAATTAACTGCAGGAGGCTGGTTTTTCTGTTTATCTTCAGTTATATCAACAACTTTCCTTTGCCAGAGTCAGGTGACTGGGTCTTATCCTTTATGGTTCCCTTTGTGGTTTACAGTTTCCCTCCTTGGCCTTATTTTTCCTGGTTAAGCATCTAGGGCAAATGTAATTTCAGTACAATTGCAACAATAAGGAATTTAGGAGCTTGTCCTTGGTCAAGGGAAAATGTCATCTGCTGTGAAATCTGAATTTTAATATTTTATATATATCAAAGTTAGAATGAACTATGTATGATTCACAAATTCTAATTGATACTTTTGCATTCTGTTATCTCAAAGGGTATTGTACACTTTTCATTGTTCTCTGTAGATGAGAAAGTGAAATGAAGTCAAAAAGAGTACTTCAAAATGCCTTATTCTCTTTCAATTGGAATAGCCTTGCAGGTGTAGAATCACAAAAATATAGGACACAACTTTAGAGATTATTTGGTTCCTTAATCTCAAAGGCAAGTCAGAGTGAGAAAAACCCTTATTTTATCTGTTTCTTTGTTTTCTGCCTTATTTTCAGAAGAATATCTGTTAGAAACAACACCAACCTAAGATAAAATATGAATAAAATCAGATCACTCTCCGTAGTAATGAATCACATTTTTAAATCTGGACACTTCTTACGTATTTTATGTTTAATCTAAAGTAAATATTTTTTAAAAGCTGCTCTATTGTATCTAGATCCATTAGTTCACAAACTTAAAACCCCTGATCTATCAAACAATATGAAATGTATATGAAAAAAATGGAATATGGTTTTGACTAGTTACTGGTGTTCTACCCTTTACTAATTAGATTTTTGATAAAGCAACAATTTTACTGAGCATACAAAGTAACTCTATTACAATTTCAAAACCATAAATATATAACTTCTAAAATATAAAAGAGAATGTAATAACATCTAATCCTACAATTTCATAGTATAGTTGAAGATATCAGCAAGACTATAGCTCTTACCTTCCAATTTCATTCCAACACTTAGACATTTTTGAAATCGACAGTAAGGGCATCTTTTTCGCTGTGTTTTGTCAATCTGGCAATTCTGATTTTCTATACATGTGTACCTTTTGTTATTCTGGACTGTTCGCTTAAAGAACCCCTGTATGATAGATACAAAAATTAGCCTGCTTTGCTTTAATAGTGTGTTTCAGCATTTTATTTTATGGAAATCATTGTAACATAATTTTCAGATGCAACTCAAGCACTTATGAAGTTACATAGTTTATTTTGAACTAGTGAGCTGAACCCAGGAGAAAACCACCAGACTCCAGAGGAGGTTTTCATGTATTAGTGGCATTTTATAGACTTATGTCAAAGATTGGTAAGGCTTCAAAGAGGCTGTGCCTCTGACAGTGGTGGCAGAAATAGTGACACTGACCAGTTTTTGTATTCTTTAATCATAGCAAAATTATTAAGGTCTTTCTTTTAAAGAAGTTTTACATGAAATAAGTAGGGACACTGCTGCAAAGATAACAGAAGTACAGAGTACCTCTGGCTACTGTACATCCCAGTGGAGCATGCTAGAGGCATAATAAGTGCTTGTCGTTTACTTCTCATTGATTATTTCTTAGTGAAAATATAATGGGCTAAGTTAATTTTTCCATGCAACTAAATGCTTTAAATTGCATTGTTCTGGCAAAGGAGTTTACTTTAGAGTGCACTACTTAAATAACTGTAAAAAACTTTAAAAAAATTTACATAGAAAATCTGACATCATAAATACATAATTATTTAAACCTTACAGTATAATAAAACCATGCAGGTATATTAATCTTTCCATATGTTAAGTTGCATTTACTAATATCTTATTTTCAAAATTAGTGAATGATCTAACCAAACAGCTGGTTACTTGACTTTGTGTGTCAAGTGAGCTCTTACAGTTATAGTTTGCATGAAAAAAGTGCATAGTCATTATAGTCACAGAAATGTATGTTGCAATATTGAAGGATGAAAAAAAGTCTGTACTGCAGGTAATTTTCTTACTTTATCCCCTAGGAAAAGAAATACTCTGAATTCATATAAATCAACTAAACCCAATATTTAAGACAGTTAGGAATTAAAGTTTTTCTGGAACTACATGACAACAGTAAAATACTTAAAACCATGACAAAACTACAATGCAAACCAGTCCAAGTTGTTTCCATTTGTGCAGATGTCTCTCTCAAAGAGACCTCTAACTCCTAAAGCTTTTGGTGGTTAATTCTTCTATGTGACTGTAATAAGAAACATATCAGAAATAACCCAAATTATTACACATCTGATTTCTTTAATTATCTTTTTTCTGCTTGCATTTGAACCATTTTTTTGCTGTACTTATATTTGTATGAAGTAATTAGTACAGAACCTTGCAGCTTTCACAGGTGAGAAGTCCATAATGGTACCCAGACACTTTGTCTCCACAGACTGGACATAGTTCCTCAAGGTCTTCATCATAAGAGTAATTCACCATTTTAAACTGAGACACTGGGGAAAGGAGAAATAGCACATTCAATTAGAATTTACGTTACTAACTCAAATTTTCTGTAACTGTTCTCAGATAGAGAGAAAGCTCACTTAAACAAGCGCACTACTGAAAATAGTGGTGGAAAAAAAGTTTTATTTTTAAAAACAACTTGCATGGAGACATGCAAGTTTTCATCATCATCATCGAATCTGCATGGTACTTAGCAAGTGTAGCAAAACCCATCAACTTCTAAATTTTAAGTTCTAAATATTTACATTTATAGAGTGTCCTTAATTTACTCCTTACTTTATGAAACAACAAACTGAAAGAATTAATTTAAATCCAACAATTATCAGAGGCAAGTTTTTAAAAAGCAGAACGAGAAGATTGTTCCTTGCATATTCAAAGTATTTCGTTTCCTTTAAAGTTTTCTTTCAACATCAGCTTGCAAATATTTACCTTCACTAAACCTGTACGCACAGACCCAGCACTTTTGCACCGCGTGAAATACAATTTAGTTACTTGCAAAGCCAGCTTAAAACCAGCTCCGCGCCCCCCAAACGTCGTCTCGGGTGACCACCGTCCCTCCGACACAGCGCTCCCGCCCACCCTGCCCGCGCTGCTGGGTGAGCGCTCTGTGCCCGCAGCCCCCGGCTGTCGCAGCCCGCGGGTCCGCGTCAAGGGGGGACAGGCTTTTTAGCTGTCCGCGGTTCGGTAGACAGACAGCGGACCAGGACGGCCGTCCTCGGGGGATACGGTCGAGGTCTGCCCGGCCGACAGACCCGCAGTACCCCGCTAGCGGGGGCTGGCGTGAAACCTGCGCGCCGGGGCCGCCTGAAGTTTCTGCGGCTCGGGGAAAAGGCGGGGAGAAGCCGTCAGGAGGGAACGGGGGGCTAAAAGATGATGAATGAAGGCATGGAGCGCGGTCGCTCGAGCCGGGGTGCCCCCATAAGGAGCCCCGGTCAGCCGCTCTGGTTATTCCCAAAATGAAACCCTGCTGCTCAGTGCGGGGCCGGTTTCCTTTCCCTTCCCTGCTGCTAAACCTCCGACCTGCTCGGCAAGCACCGCGGCAGCGAAAGGCTCCTGAGCGAGACGAGAGGCGCTGGGCATCGCCGCCTCACTGCTTAGGATGTCGCGTCTTTGTCTTTAACCCTGCGGCTGCCACAGTTCGGGGGCACCTGAGTGGTCAGACTGGCTGGGGGTTTTGGGCGCTGCGCGCCCCCTCGCCAGAGCAAAAGCTGCGCCCCGGCGCTCGGGGGAGCTACAGGGGAGCGCAGGGGCATTATCCCGTCTGCTGGGAAAACCTGAGCGACCTCGGCCCGCCAGCGGCGTGGGGCGGACACGGGGCGGCCGCAGGCAGAGGAGGAGGAGGGCCCGGCCCTCCCCTCTGCTCCCGCTGTCGGGGCTCCGGGATCCGGCGCCGGGGCGAAGTTTCCCTCCTCGTAGGAAAAACCAAGTGGAAAAGCAGGGTTTTTCCGAGTGCCGTGCCCTTACACAGAGCCTCGTCCGCGAGTGAGGAAAGAGCCGGGCGGTTCGGCCTCAGCACCTCCGAGGTCCCCGGCCCACCCCGCCCCTACTTCCCAGCAGGCTCCCGGGAGGAGAGGAGATAGTTTCGGTAGAGCAGCCTGGACGGGAGTTTGTGGCCCGGGAGAGGCACGCGGGACGGGGTGGGCACTGACCGCGTACCGGGCTGCCGGCTCCGAGGCAGGGGGCCGACCCTCGGCGGGGTCCGCGCCGCCTCCCTCCGCTCAGCGCTCCGGCCCGGAGCAGGGCACCGGGAACAGTCCCATCCCGTCACCCCCCCAGACACATTTCCAGCGCTATCCCAACTCAGGCATCCCTCTGCCTTCATGGGAACCCCGCAAAGGCGCAAATCCTCCGCGGAGTTGGGGCTCTCTGCTGCTAAGTTTCGCGACACCGCCGCTGCCACCTGCGCTGTACCTGTGGGCGCCGCACCCGCGGGACAGAGCCGTCGTGTTCCACTTCGGGACGGTGTGGGGCAAACGGGGTGCTCGGCAGGACTTCCCCGCGTAACTGCCCCTGCCATAAACTTCGAGGCAGTTTTGCATGGACCGGGGATGAGACCGAGAGCCCCTGCATCTGCAGCGAGGCTGGGAAGTGTCCGACGGGGTGTCTGCACCCCAGGGAAGGCTACCGCCAGCCAGATGCTTGACGGTTGCCGGCCGCGGTTGCATCTTCTGACCAGGGTCTTTCCACCGCCTCGGCTCCGGTGCCCCGACCCCCGGTGCCCGCTCGAGTCACCCTGAAAGTTGGCCCGCGAGTGCAGGGGTTCTGCGGGTCGCGGAGCGTGCGGCTGTGGGGGAGCTCGCAAGCAACAGCCACAAAGTTTTTTGGCAGGACGAAGGGGCGCTTTGCCGAGGGAAACCCGAGCGTACGCGAAGGGGGAGTGCCATGCCTCTATCCCCTTACCTTGCATGTTTTCCGGCATCTGCCCCTGTTCCCCATTCGACCGGGCGAGTCCCAGAGCCTCCGTTTCCACTTTGGGCAGCATGACAAAGCGGCTGCGGGCCGGGCTGTGAGTTCCGTGTCCGTCCGCGACAACAGCACCTGGACACGGCAGCACAGATTTAGCTGGAGCAAGGGGCGCTCGGCGGCCGCTGCCTCTTCCCCCTTTTCCTCCTCTTCCCTCCCTCTGTTCCACGCCCCAGCCCTTGCCCAGCTGCAGCGGGAGCTCCGAGCGGCCCCGGCCGCGGGAAGCGCCGCCGGGTGCCGGCGGCTAGGGGAGCCGCGGAGCGGTAGTCGGGCTGCAGGCGGCCGGGGGCGGAGAAGGGAGGAGGAGGAGGAAGACCGGGGGGTGCCGTGGAGGAAGGAGGACCCCCGGGAGCCGGCAGCAGCCCCGCCTGGGGCTCAGCGCGGCGGCAGCCCGGCGCCCCTATCCATGCGGAGCGGCACAGTGAACAGGAGCGCTCTGCCGCCGCTGGTGCTGCTGGACAGGGTTCCCACCCCGTCCCCCCCCTCCCCTCCTCCCTCCTCCTCCCCCTCCCCCCCCCC
>VXBX01001703.1:131744-203098 GCA_013400415.1 Scytalopus superciliaris | reverse complement strand
GGCGGCACGCGAGTGGGCAGGGACAGTCGGGCACTGCCTGCCGCAAGGCAGCTTCCCGGCGGAGATCCCGCTGAACAAACTGCAGGGCGTGGAAGGGCTAAGGCATCGCCGGGCGCCCTTGGGGAGGCGGCGAGCCATGGTCAGAGCTGTCGGGAGAGCTTCCCTGATCGATCACAGCAGCAGCGAACTGTGGTCTGTTCCACTCGATACTTAAACATCCAGTTTTGCAAGCAGGAACTCTGCTAAAATTTCACCACCACCACCCACCACCCCCGCCATAAATTACACGAGTTTCGTAGGGAAAACGCCTTCTAGTGCCTCATTGCCAACATTGGACCTGTTGCCGCTAACGGTGCGACGGGGAAACGCGCTCGCTCTGAGCACTCCTGTGTGCTGCGGGGGTGGCGGCTTCCCCGCTAACCGGAGGCGAGGAGGTGAATCCATCAGCAGGGGCCCCTCTCCCTGTAGCGGAGCTGCTGCCCAACGCTGTGCCCCGCGGGCGGCAGCGCTGCCGGCGGGGGCGGCCGCGGGGCCAGGCCGAGGGATGCCCCGGGCCATCCCCACGCTTCCCTCCGCCGCCGCAATCCCCACCGCCCCTTCCCAGCATTGATAATTACTTTTTGACGAGGCTCTTTTGTTTCTGCCTGTGCTGCCCTTTTGGAGCCGAGTGTGGAACCTCTAGTTAAATAAGCTGGAGCTTGGTCTGGAAACAGAACTCCAAATATATTTGTATATACGGCAAGGCTCCTGTCAGGACTGAGCGCCCGTCTCTGTATCATAAGAGATAATTGATTTCTATCCTGCACAGACAGCTTAAAAATGGAATTTCTTTTGCTGAGGCAACTGACCTTGATCTGCTGGTTGAAAAAAAAAGATGTTTTAGGTCTGCTTCTTCCCCTTACCTTTCGCCCCTTCCCTCTATGTTTCAAAGCTTTGAAAACGTAATTTAAAAATAATTAATAGCTGATCTTCAAGTTTGAGCTAATATATATCTATATGTCTCATAAGATTTGTCCAGACATAAGTGTAAAATCATGAAACAAACCACGAGAAGATAAACCAGACATAGTTTGCACTGAGAAATCTTGGTAAGGATTGTGTACATATGCATGTCTGTACTTAAGAATGTATTAATATATATTAATATATAAGGTTGCATATCTATGTAATATATATAATGTACTCCTGTAATATGTGAGTAAACTCTAGGCATTAATAACTGGCATGAGAAGTTTTAGAGGGTTTCCCTGCAATACAGCCTAACACAACTGCAGGCAGTTCTTCCCTTTCACCCTATATAAGATAAGTTTGAAAGCTAACCTTTAAATTTTCCACCTACCTGGACAAGTGGCTGGAGATGTTTTTGTCGGTATTGGAGGTTTCTGTCTGGAGATTAGAGGCATCATCATTGTTACTTTGCCTCAAGTATTTTGGTATTTAAAATCAGACTAACTGGAAAAAGTCTGATGTAAATGTAAATACTATTTCTTTTGTAGATAGCTCTTTTGCAGTATAACCACAGGAAAAGTGGGAAGAAAATTCATAAAAGTAAAGAATAACAGCAAAAGTTAACTGGTATAAAAAATAACCTATAGCATATTTTGTAGTCCTCACACAACCCAAACTGTTCACTCCTGTGGAAGCTTTACCTGCATAATTGCTGGCCAAAATCCTAATTCAAACTCTTCAATATAGTATTTGGTGTCTTTGTTAATCATATGAAAATACTACTACTACTATTAAACATAAAAACAAACTTTGCCAAACTCATGAGCCCTAATTATAATACTATTAACTGCCTGAGGACATACATTAAAATTAAGATGGCAGTAAGTATTTTACAAGCTGAAAAATTCCGGTTGGAAACTACAAGTAGATTAATCTTCCTCCTGTATAACCATTATTTTTCCTAGTTAATGAAAGAGTTATTTCTGTTAAATAATCATAGCTAATGCTTATAAAAATTGCATAGTGTCCCTGCTGACATTAAGACAAGAGGCTAATTAGAGGAAAAATAACACTAATCAAGTATCTTTGTATTGCTTCAGACTCTGGTAGAAGACACAATAAAAAAGTGGCACTTCCATAAAAATGTTTACAAGTCCTTATGGTGTACATCTTCTGGAAGATAGGATGTAGTATTAAGATTTTGTGAATTCTAGCTGCCTCTTTGACCATATGATCGTAAACCTAAAAGCAGGTGTCAACAACTGCTAGTGCCCACTCACACTCCAGCCCCAGGCTAGTTGTGTTTGCTCTCTAAGGGAGAGATCCACTGCTATTTCTGTCAATGGAGTCTGATTTGCATTCATGGGAGCTGGATGAGGCCTTCCACCCAAGGAGGAAGCTAGGTCACTCCTGTGTGACATGTCACTGGATTTTAATAAAAATGAACTTATCCCAAGATGAGTGAATGCACTGTGTGCATCCTGCAAAGCAGGTGCTCCCTGACAAGAGCAACTCTTAGCCTCTGTTATGGGAATCAGCAAGTGTCCCTGGCCAGAGGGGCTGGTTGGGGTGAGGACTGCAGAGGCTGTAACAGTCCTTCACAAGCCCACCTGCTCTGCCTTGGTTAGAAAGGAAAAATTGAAGGAGATGCTCAGAGGGACTGGACAAAAGTGAAAAGCCAGGGATGGGATTTTCTCTTAAGAGCACTTGACACTGCTGCTGATTGTACTTATACCCCAGGAGGACAGCTTTTTCTCCTAAAGAATTACTTTCCAGTGCAAATAAGAACAGAATCCAGGTTCTTCCTATTTGGTTCCCCTACCTCCAAGAAGAGGACCGCAGGATGCTGCTGATTACATTTAACCCTTACAGGTACATGGTGATCACTTTAGAAGGCTGAATTAGATGTGCTTTTCAGGGATGCCACCATGGGCTCTGGCTGAGCAGTGTCATGCAAGGGTAGAATCCTCCTCCTGACTCAGAGCACACAGGACTTTGGAGAGTTTCACAAGATTTAGACCTGGTTTTTTTTTTGGCCATGTTTTGTGACTCTGTCCTGGTATATTTGTGTCACAACACATGTATAAGTGCATATTGGAGATATGGTGACAAGAGTCTCTGCTACTCTACATCAACATGATTTAGGGAACCCAGATCTGCCAGTCTTTTTGAAACCATGAAAATGACACTTCATTGGTCCAAATATCACACATAAATGTCTTGTTTTCCCTTTCCTTTCGGTTGTATCCTTTCAACCTTATTTGGGTGACCACTCTTCAGATACATGAGATGTAGAATTATTTTAATATCCCATACTGAAGGCTGAGGAGTGGGAACCAGAGGGTCCCTCCTTGGCAGCCAGAAAGAGCAACAGTTAAAGCAAGGCACAGGAGAGCAAGGACCAGCAGGGAAGCTGGATTTGCCACCTTTTCCATATGTTTCTCAGGGCAGAGCTGTGCAGAGGAGCACCTGTAGAGAAGCACTAGGGGGGCTTTGGCTTTCAGTTCTCTGTGGTGTTCCTGGGATTATGCCTCTTGGCCCAAGTAAGATCTGACTTCTGATTGCAGTCATGTCCAACAGCCCTGGACTGTTCTGTGCCCTTTGCTTGTTGTAGATGGGATACCCCAACAACACTGCTAGAGGGACCACAAATCTCTCTCTAAGGAGAGGCACTGGTAGCCCATCCCAGAGTGGGGCTGCCACCAGGCACAATTGTCCAGGAGGCAGGTAGTTGTGGGTCTGGTGGTGTGATCCATGGGGCTTTAGTTCTCCAGTCAAACATTTGCAGCCCAGTAAATCTTGCTACAGTGTTGGGCACAGTTCTTGTGCAGGAGGTTTAGACCAGTTGAAGAGGGTGCCTGGGCAGCTGCCTGGAACACAGCTGGGTCCAAAGTGAGGTGGGAGCCCTTTTCCGGGAGAAGCAGCAGCTCCACCCAGAAGATAATGGTCTGCTATGTGTGAGGCTATTTCCTGCAGCTGTTGCTGCACTCTCCTTCCCCATGGTTCCAAAGCCTCCTTTGATGGCAAGGTGCCCATATCACACCCAGGATCAGGGCGAACTCCTTGCCTTCCATGTGATGACGTGCTCTGGGGCAAGAGGAGAGCATGCCCTGGTTCTGCACAAGGGCCAAAGATCCCTTCTTTCATCCTTGCCAGGAACTGCTGTGCTGAGGCACAACCTTGCAAAACCTTGGGCTGTGGAACCTGCAGCGCTGCTGGACTGGCTTGCGAAGTGCCTTTCTGCTCCATGAAGGAGAGGTTTCCATTGGTAAGCCTTCTCCAGCCCTGCTTGACCCCAGTCCTGGCCTGGCACAGAATGATGGGGCAGGGCATGCTTTTGTCCTGGCAAATGAAAGACACCTCACTTCAGGTGTGTGGTGAGAGTCAGAATGGCCTGAGACAGGGAATGTGAAGAGAAAGGCAGGAAAGTGGTGGGGAGATGCACAACCCAGGACAGCTGGCTGTGCGATGCCCCTTCTGCCTGTAAGCAGTGAAACCTGTGTCTGATGGCTTTCTGAAGGGGAATGGGTGCTGTTTCCATATGCTACTGAAAGTATTCCCTTCTTTGCTGCTCTGAAGTCTTAACTGGCTTTTATTATTCAGCCCACCCACACTGAATGATGATATATCTTCATTTGTAGCTATAAAAAAGAATCTGAATTTGACAGAAACTACAGTATTACAGAAAGAGACACAAAAAATTCCTGAGGTTTTGTTCAACAAGAATAATCAGATCAGAAGCAATTTAAATCTAAATTTCGCAAATGTTTATACATGCACACACACAATTTCACAGTTATTATCAATTGTAATAGGTAAAGATACTGTTAACTATCTGATTATATGTTTGATAATGACACTGTTTCTAGTGAAAATTGTTATTCAATGAATCATTGTCTGTTTTCTTACATTTCTACCTTGTATTGTAAAAATTCTATCTTGCCTAAATACATGTGCAAATTAATCAGTTTTGACTTGTCCAATTGTAGTTATTTTTCCAGTTTGGACAGCCACAAGTCTCATACATTTATGCAGTCTTAAAAACAGTTAGAAAACAGTTACTTACCAACTGATGTAAGTCCATGCTTTATAGATTCCTGTATGATGGCTGTGTGGGAACCAGAAGACATTATTAGGTGTAAATATACTGTACCCTTGGGTGCAAGGTGTACAGCATTGAGTGCAGAAGAGGTGCAGCCTGTAAACTTTTCTGGCCTTGAGACCCAGGCTATAATAGCCTTCAGGGAAAGTCGGCGTAATGAACAACAACAAAAAAAAAATTATCCAAGAATTCAGAAAGTAACAAGCATGTCTTTGAGTGGACTCTGTACTTTTTCCAGCATTAGTGACCTGCTGTAAACCATGTATCCCATTTCATGATAGTCTCTAATCAGAAGAATTGGAACTTGTGATAGGTTTGGCATCATCACGTGATTTTGTACAGCTTGATAAGGGACCCTGTTATAAAGTGACAGCAAAAGAGATAAGAACTGTTGGCAGATAATGGCAGAGAAATGATTAACCTAGAGTGGAGAGGTGCTATGAAGCCCACAGAGTGGAAGGTTGTAAAGCTGTGGGGTCATAAGATCATACTGAGTGGATGAAAAGCCATACCAACACAAGTGTAATGACTATAAACTCAGACTTGTGACCTGTCTTCTTGATGTCATCACCTCTTTGCACAGTGGACAGCAAGCATGGTTGTTTTGACTTCTGTAAACATTCTTTGGATAGCAAAACAATCAAGCGTTAATTCCTTAAGGGAGGCTTCTGAACGCACTGGGATTCTACATTCTGACTAACAGCACTAGCAATCTCTGCTAATGGTTTGTCAGACAAAACTGTTTTATTGCCCCAGTCCTCAGGCTGGAGGCTAGCTCCAGGTTGTAGCCGTTTAGTTGAAAGCATACTCTGCCTTCTCAGTAAAGAGCCTTACAGCATGGTTAAACATTGATATCCCAGGATTATGGTACATGGACAATATTGTGCTCACTTCTAAGGCTGTAAGGTACAACACCTACTCACAGCATGTCAAATGGCTGTCAAGTGTTTTGGTTTAATTTTACAAAGGTGTGCAGCTGTGCAGATAACTGCTCAGTTGGGAGTGGATCAGGTTCTGCTTTCACCCCCGGCAGAGGAAAGGCGGGGACACGGCAGCTCCCAGGGTGACGCCGTGCTGCATTTACAGCAGCCCGAGTGCAGTGTGCCTTCTTGCACTACAGTGCCACCGACAGCCTTTGCAGCTCTAGTCCAATAGATTAAGTTTGCATGCACTTTGTGAGATCAGACTCAAGCCTGAATAATCAGATAATATTTGATATTTCAAGTCTCTTGAAAAATAGAGTGAAGCTATTCCACTGTGGGCTAGATCTGAAGCCTCTTGAAGTCAGCAGGAGTTTTTTTCTCTTTAAATTTGCAGAGGGCTATAAAGCAGAACATGCTTTTTTATATACTTTGTCATGGTGGTTAGACTTTGGTGATACAGTGGCAGACAGGTTAGTTCATGCTCAAACTGTACTGCTTCTCTCAGCTAGGTGACATCTTGAGAGCTGCCCTGAAAATGGGGTTGATGTGGCAAACTATGCAGTGTTTGGGCCTTACAGACAGGAACTCTGAATTATCACTTGGTCTGCACAGTACTGCCTTCCTCCAGAGCCCCTGTTAGTAAGGATGACAGGCTGTAGAGCGAAGGCCTGGTTTTCTAAATTCTCATCTTCATTTTTATTACAGGAAAATTCTAATTTACAGATCTGGTTAAACAGGTACTGTGAGTGTTTTTTCAGGGTCGCTGATATTTTTTAGATTGAGTGAAAGCTGGAAGCCAGCTTTTACAACGGTTTTCGTATAAACCTAAATAACCAGACTCAGTGTCCATTTTGATTCATTTGATCACTAAATACATTTTCAATACTATTCATAAAAAATGAAAAGAAACAGTTACTCCATCAGAAATGGCATGTCTTTGAGGACTGGGGATAAAATAAATGAGAAATGCTGCAAATGATACTGTGGTTAGAAACTTTCCACTGTGTTGTCAGAGACATTGCTGGAGCACTACTGGCCCATCTTCAAGAGTGTCTATGAAGGAATCTGCTGTATGTGGGGGAGAGAGATATTAAATAATAGGAATTATCAAGAAACTTCATGCTTTTGGCTTCTAACACTGTAATTCCTTTCCTTTTTTTGCATCACTATCAGATGTCAGGGTCACTGAAAAATGTTCTATTTTTCCCTTTCTGATACTTTGTCTCCATGTATAGAGGAATGTATGCTAGGTGCATAGCCAAACAAACTTTCTTTGCCTTTCTTTATACCTAGTCCAGTAGGGGAAAAGAAACTCATAAGGAAAGTCCAGGACAACCTGTATGAGCCTATGATCCAGCAACTCAATGTGTTTAGCAGTGACACATTTGGATCCCAACAGACACAAATACATTAGGGTGTGCATAATGAGACATACGAGTTGTACCACTGCAGCTAAGTACGTGGGTCTATGGCTGAATACTTTGCTTGATCAGGAATTTTGAACTTTTCATGTGTAAGTCCCTGGTAAGGCAGCCTCTGACCTCACTTGGAACAGCTTTTCCTAACTATGGCTGAAGCATTATAGACTCATCTGGTATCTCTGTGTTTTTGATACTCCTCCCCAAACCCCCCTCCTCCTTTTTTCTTTTTCCTTTCCCTGTTTTCATCCTGACCAGGTGAGACAAGGCTTTTGAAAGGTAGTTTTGTTATTTCAAACATGATTTTCTGTCTCAGGTCTTTCAGGAAGATAATTAATTGACAAACTTTTAGTGACTTCTTTGTTTAGCCAGTCCTTGTATGATGAAATTGTCCCTTGTTTGTCCCTCAGACAAATGTCCCTCAAAGAAACTGTACCTGATTTCAAAAGCTTGGCAACAATCCCTCCTTTGACTCTTGCACATCAAATTATTTTGCAACCATTTACCACAATAATGGAGTTAGAAGAAGTTTCTTCTCTCATGGACATTTCCACAAGGGGCATTTCATTTGGGCATGTAAGGATATAAATAAACAAGCTCTGAAATGGACTGATGAATTAATAGTGGCCTTTTCAAAGAATTTTAATCCCTGACTTGTATATATTGGTGTGAATTTAGTGATATCAGGCACAATTTTATAATTTTCCTGTAACTTTTTGGATATTGCTTAGCTGTATCCAATATGTTCCTTGTCGTCTTTCTATGGCATCTCAGTGTAGTGTTCTTTTTATTATCCACACATCTCAGAAAAGGTATGTGTTCAGCACAGCACACATCAAATGAGGGAAGTGATCCTCATTCTACTGCAAATTCTGGCGAAATGTGACACTGGTCCTGGCATGGTGCCTACCAGGTATGAGCTGTCTGGTCCTCAGAGTAGTCCAGTTGGTTTAAGCTGAAGGTTTTCTTAGGTGGAAAGAGATTTGCAAACTCTGTTCTTTGATCTAGAAATCACTCTTTTAAAACTTTTCTTCGTTTCAGTCATTCCAATATTCCTCCTGATCTATCACAGACATTTAAAATTCTTTTGCATGCTTCAGTGTATTTTCTCCACCTTCATGAATTTTGTATTATTTCAAATGTGCAAAACCAAGGCATTAAAATAGAGTTTTATGTCTCTTCTTCAGTAGTTCTGTAAAGGAATTTAGGAGAATCTGATCTATCTGGAGATCTTTACCTTTGGGGTTTTTCGGTGAAGTCATTATTACAGTACTGAAATTGAAGATCTCATTTATTAGGTGATTTTCTTTAGTTGATTCTCAAGTTCTGATTAATCTTACGGTATGACTCCACTATTAAATGTCTTGTTAGTTTTGTTTTCTTACTTGTCTGTATTTTACAAATTATATTTATCACCCCAGTAAATGGAATGTTATTAAAATATATTTCAGCATATGCTACCCCTTTACTTGGAATTTTCAGCATATTGAAATGTAACTCTGGTGAGCAGAAGCATGGTCCCCTCTTCGTGGATGTCAAAATAAAAACTGTTTTCCTTGATTAATCAGAATATATTAGTCTCTCATGTTTCTGTTCTCTGTTTGAATGAATTCAATTGAATATAAACCACATTTGTAGATGAATAACGAATTGTAGGGATTATAAAATTGCTTCCTATGACTCTTCCTTAATAATTACTTACAAAAATTATTTCAGTGACAATTTCTGTTAGTAAATTAATGTCTAGACAAGGAGGTAAATGCAGACATTTGTAAGCACATTTATTTTAGGTTAAATGAGCAGTCAGGTCACCTCCAGGACTACTTAGAAGGAAAAGTCAGTTCTGTGCAGGTGGAAAGATACAGTTGTGGATCACAGAAGTCCTCTTTTAGCCTTAACTGAAGGAATAACAGGAGCTTTCATGGGACCCAGACTTAGTGGTAGCACTCTGCTCTGAAGAAATAAAAGTCTTTCATGGTGTGAGAAGAGCTATCTAGCAAAGTTTTATCTGCCTCTCTGTCTACTGTGTAAGTAGCTTCAGTTTTAATTACTTGTACACCTCTGTTACTTCACTGATCTAACTTACTGGCATACAAAGAGAAATGTTATTAAATAGTTATGGACCTTTCCAAAGCTTATCAAGGAGATATTTACTAGAAATAGGAGCTGAGTGTTTGACTTTGTGAGAAAAGAACAGATTTCTGTGAAACAGGCAGAGGGAAATTCATTCCATGTATGTATCAGTAACAGGTGTTGTGAACTCATCCATCATCTCACAGAGCACTCAGGAGCAGACAACTGTTTCTTCTCAGAACAAGATTAACAAAATATCAGAAACTTACTACTTTGAAGAGGAGAGAAGAAAGAAGTGAGAAGGAGGCTTAAAGTGGATCTTAAGTGGAGCTTAAAACCTTCTGATTTTGGTATCTAGATTATATGTTTTTTCTCCAAGATATGTATGTATTTTAAGGGATGACTGTTCCCATCCCCACTCTCCCAACCCAAAAATCTCCCAAAACTTTAGCTTGAGGCAGGATGGAAATACCAAGTCTTATATTGGGAACCTAAATTCTGAAAGGCCCTGGTGAGTTCTGTTGAGTTTCTGATTAATTTCTACTCCTGAAGGAAGCTGCATGTGTGCTATGCCACACATGGACCAGCTTTGTTTGAGACCATGCACCAAGTGTGAGCTGAATGTTGATGGAAGGTGAAAGAAAGAAGTTCAGAGTGGCATTTCATGTCTCAACAGAGGGGGTCTCCTTACTGAAACTCTGTTGAACCAGGAATAGAAGGATGTCTGGAGGTTGCTGAACTGCAGAACTGCATGTAAGACACGCTCGACGGGCCACATTCCAGCTGGTGGAAGGAGAAATCAAGGCTTAGTGTTCAGGTGGTAGGTCACATCTGGTGTAGAGTGCTCCCACTTTTCTCTCTCTTCCTAGTTAGCGAGTGGAGAATTTGTTCCAAATTCCAAGCTGACTGCATTGGAAGGGGCACTGGACAGAAGAAAAAAGTGGGGTAAAGGCCATTCAGAATTAAGGATTTCTGATAATTTTATTAATAACTGTGAGAAATGTAGCACCTGGCAGGAGAGATAAGTGGATTTTCCTAAGCTCTGTTAAAGGCAAGTAAATATTGTTCTGGTTTATGGCACTGATAATTAAACAGAACACTAGTCTTTCTCTTGGCAATTTAAAATTTAAGGTGGTTGGTTTCTGGAGGTGTATACCAAAATCTGAACAAGAAAAACTACTATGAATGTAAGCTTCATAATAAAAGGCTCTATATTTTCTGTCAAATGGATATATTTCAGAAACATATATAGCACTGAAGAAATACAGTTTTTTCATTGTCTTCCAAGTAATCTAGGCACCACTGTTGCTAAATATTGCAGTAGTTAAAAAACAGACCAAGTAGACTTAAGATCTGAGAAATACTTAAGATCTGAGAAATACTTAATTCCTTCAAGAATATGGTCTCCCTAGTGCAGTTATATGAATAATAGATTAATATAACATTAATATATATTTTTATATCCTTTTGTACAATGTGCCACAGTTTGTTAGACAGTATACTTATTTCATGTGGTTAGATCACAGTGAAAAAATGTGGATGACCCTGGAATTAGACTACCCGTATTTCTGGGGAAAGCAGTAGCACCTGGGACTTGTGAGGAGTCCTGACTTTTAGGGACCAGCTTAAATGAAACTGTTAATGCATTTGCAGTGGCATGCAAATCTTTAGGTCCTGTTCAGACATTATGTTTGTATAGTGCCTAGACCAAGTTCTTTGTCTCAGACTAGGGCTTCTGGGTACTTCTGCCACACCAAGAAATATGAACAGATGTTCAGCTGCCCTTATTAGGTGTTAACTCACATTATTCTCATGCTAAAACTGCTAGTCTGTCTTTCCTCTGGTCACCACTGCTTACCCTCCCATTAGACCAAAATGCTTTTCAGCAGTTCCAGAAAACAGTGTGTACAGTTAAGATGGAGACCTCATCATGACCTCTGGAAAATGCTGTATAACAAAGATGCATATACACAGTAAGACATGTTTAATAAAGCAATAGTAGGATGATAAAAAAGAGAAATCTTGTCAGGGCCCCAGGCCACTAACAGGCCTCAATGGCCCTGGCCAGTCTCACTTAAGCCCCTACTCATGCACCAGTCCAGTGGGCTATCTGCTCATTGAAGCTCCAGCTGGTAAGAAGCCCCTTCCTTGGGCTGTGATAGATGGTGACCTGTTCTCAACTTATTCTTTGGATTTTCTGCTTTGACTTCAGACCTTGGATGTTTTTACTGTTTTCACCCAATGACCGCTGGATCATGGGGAGGATTTGGCACTGCTCTGCTTGGCCAGGTCCTCTGGTGTAGGGCTGTGCTCTGTCAGTGAGTTCCCTATTCAGTCTATATTCTTGCTGCCCTTAGCTCCCAGCTTGCCTCCTCTTTGAGTGCAACTGGCCCTTGCTTTCCCCTGACAGCTTTTGTAGGTGCTCATCCCTTCCTGCAAACTGGCAGCAACTACTTCTGAAACAGGGACTTGCTGGGGAATTGAATGTGCTTTTCAGTTAGAACATGGAGGCTTTTCAGAGAGCAATCTGATTATCTTTGGGTTCTTCCTATGGACATGTGTTGTTGGTTGTTTTTTTTTTTTTTAATTTTCTGTAATAAGAGAGGGAAAGATTTTGCTTTACAATGAAGGGCAGTTAAGAAGACCATGCTCTTTCCCTTTGGGCATACCTGGACAGGGCACTACTGACCTCCACAAGATCCTGCTTATAAAAAGCTTGCACCAGCTTCAAACCAGGTGGTTGCTGTGTAGCTACATAGCCTTTCTAACTGCTTGCTAGTGTCTCAAGAGAGGACAGAGCACTCAATCAAGTGCAAGTTATGTAAAATGCAGCTCAGTATGCTTTTGAAAGACAACCCCTGTGCTTTGTTTTACCATTAACTCACTGCCATGTTTGACACTCGTGCATCAGTTGATGGGAGGTCATGGCTGAACAATAGCTATTGAT
Organism: Scytalopus superciliaris; assembly: GCA_013400415.1. Taxonomy (NCBI): domain Eukaryota; kingdom Metazoa; phylum Chordata; class Aves; order Passeriformes; family Rhinocryptidae; genus Scytalopus; species Scytalopus superciliaris. Next base: position 190,687 of record VXBX01001703.1, on the reverse strand, counting down.
TTTTCATTTCATATTAACGGCATGGCAAGCTCTGAATCTGATAATGGGGGTAGAATGCTAGTGTAGACATTCCTATTTGGCTGTGAAAGAAGTCTACTTGCCTTCCCTGGACCCTTACCTTGTATCTCAAGGAGCTGTATAGGATTTTCTCATTAAGGCATCAGAATTTCACGAACTATAAAATATATACTTGTTTGTGATGGTTTTCTGTCCTGGAGCAAACATCTCTAAAGCTTAAAATGAATAAATTTTTATCAATTATTTACCCAAAGCACACTGAAAGAAATGGCAAATGCTGAATGACAGAAGAGGGATGGGATGGATGGAATGGAAGTTCTTTCTGACTCAGGATCAGTGTTCAGGCAAATACAGAGAGGCACTGACTTCATTTAGTGGAGATTTCAACCAGCTCTATAATCTTTATAAAAAGAAATAATGAACTAAAATCCTTTTCTGTCTTATCCTGGTCAGAACTGTTTTAGTCAAGTCACTGGCACTGTAGGATAAAACATTGAGAAGGGACAAGATCAGAGACTTCGTCTTTTTGAAATTTTAGAAGTTTGGAAAATTTTTGTAATTTTGCAACAGACTCTAGGATTTTGGCTGGAAGTCAAGCAAAATACTTGTATCATTTTTCCTATAGTATCAGCAGACTTAAGAAACCGGTAGAATTCAAGTGAAATTGATTAGCTTACAATGTTTCCACAACATGAATAAAAGCACGCGTTGTTACTTCAAATGCAAACATTTTAATCTTTTGTTTCTCATTCCATTGCTGTCTGATTTTATTCCCCCTCCCTTCTGGCTTTAGATCTCATTTATTTCTCTTTGCCTGGTCTTTCAATGGTTGTGGACAGATCTCCTCTGGCTTCTGCTTCCCATATATGTCTGAAATCTTATCTTGGCACCTGCAATTAGAAGCTTCTGAAATACAGATGTTGAAGATGTTTCTAGGTTGGACTTTTTTTCCTGCTTGCAGTAATAGCACTGCTGTTATTACTAGAAATGATTATATATAAAAAAGAATACAATATTCTAGATATGCAAAACTAAAATAGCAGGCAACACTAGTAGCCTAAGGCTGTGGCCATGCACTGTAGTCATTGGAAAAATAAAGATTGCTTTCAACCTCTGAAATTGTACTATATTTTCCCACCTCCTTTGATAGCATTTGCCTTAATTGTAGTATGACATTTGATTCCCCATGGTTTTCTTCTCCTGGAAAGTTGGAATCCACAATGTTGTTTCAGTTCCCAAGGCCCTCTGAGTACTCTGAATGCTGAGCACTGTTGGGACCCCATTACTGATCTGGCCTGTGTGAAAGAAGGGAGCTTTCTTTGAGCAGAACAGTTTGTGAAGCTGCAACCTCTGGGGTTTTGCAAAGAACTCCTGGCCTGTTTAAAAAGACCCAGCAGCAACCAACCAACCAAAAAACACCAACCAAAACCCCCAAACACAATAGCAAATGCTAGAAATCTTTGGCTCTGGGGCTTTATAGTGGATTCTTATGGAATTTGAAATTAATCCTAATCCTGTAGCAAAAGATTGTTGAGAAAGGCTTCAGCTCAAGCAACCATGTCAGTATGTGTATCTGCCTCCTACATGGGAGGTAACTCTGTTGTTAACTTCAAAAGTGAATATATACTTATCATACCTGGAAGTGCTCTATTGGGCTGAGTTCTGTAAAAATTAACTATGATCCCACCCCAGTATATTGCAGTTTGACCAACCTGTGCAAAATCTAACCATCCCAGAATTACAACACCTATTCTTTTTTATTCTGACAAACCATCTTTGAGATGAGCTAATTAGAAAATACAACATTGGGTTAGAAAATACAAGTTAAACATGTCCAATAAAATGGATCTTCCATGAAAGACCTCAGCAATGCAGGAAACTGAGATAGGGCAGAATTTCACAAGTTGGACCTGAAAGCCCACAGCCTTCTGCTTATGGAAGGTAAAAAGAACCATCTTTAAAGCAGACAGAACAAAGTGGCTGGCTAATGAAGGAGGTGATCCTTATCTTATTTGATTTAATTGCTCACAATGTTGAAAGCTGTCTGCAGTGTATGGTACTTTGTACTTCTCCTTAAGCCTCCATTGCTTTTATACCATTGTTCTGAGAAGCCATTTAGAGAATTTTGAATCACTGGGATGATATGATTCAGTCCTAGAGTCACTCCAAAGCACAAAGGCACTATTGTCCTACCATGTTACTGAAGTGTTGTAAAGGAGAGCTTGCTATTTGTAGCTTTGGAATGGTTTATCAAGTTTTAAGCATGTCACCCGAAAAGAGTGTGCTTAATAAAGTGTATAACTTAGAGATGAACCCTACTCAGTACCCTTCCCAAACAACGTGCACATGCTTTGGATAAGGCACTACTAATACCGTCTACATTTCTTCACAGAAAGTGTCATATTTCCAGGACCATCCACCTGCATAATAAATGGGTACATGTATTCATTAATAAGGAACTAAGTTTTATTATAGCTTACTGCTTTTCAGAGTTTTACACCAGTTTTAAAAAGATGTGGTGTTAAATTAGGGCTGCAGTGAATTGGTGCTGGGTCAGAGAAGAAAAAGCCCTTTTCTCCTTCCCTTAGGAATCTGAACATCAGTAGGGCACAAATCTCTCATGCTTCCTGGATGACTGGGCAGAGAGATCCCTAAGGAAGCAGTCTTACTCCTACCGTGTCACATGGGCTTTTACAGGCAATTACATCACATTCTCTGGACTCTCATGTTTCTTATTTTTAACTTTCTGCAGACGTTATTCTTTGCTCTTTGCTTTGCATTACTTTATTTCTCCTTTTTTCTTGTTACCAAATAAATTCAATCAAGTCTTTATTGATGTTCAGGAAAAACAATAGTGCAAGGCAAGGGTGTTTTCATTAATATAAGCAATTTCTATACAAAAAGAATTTGGGCCTGTTAATAGGGAGGAACTATTCTGTAGCAGGGTTTCCTGTACATCTGTGCTAAAGTGGAGCACATCTCATCCCAGTGAAGGAAGTGCAACATATTAGAGATAGCCTATAATATGGAAGAGAAAAGATGTCCCGATGAATGTAGAAAAATCTCTTTATCATGCTGGTATTTGTATTAAAGCAAACCATCTTATGACCTGGGCTGCCCTACCAGCATAAGGATAATGAGAAGGCAGAGTAGTTGGTTGATCTGTCTTTATTACACAATATATAAAACATGCACTGGACCTAATTTGAAAAGATCTACTGTTTTAATGTCATGTTATTGTGACTCATCCCTTCTCTGTGTAGAGGACTGTGCAATATCACTTGGTCATTGTTCAGGTAGCATGATTCAAAAGAGTTTGTTAAAGTCAGTATTGAGCTATGGTGATTCACACTTGCTGAAGATCTAGTCCAAGGTTCATAAGAAATGCAAATTATTCTGTCATTGAGATCAATGGAAGAAAAGAGTCTTCAATTTTTACCAATGGAAAATATGAAAGTCTGAAAGAAAATATTAGGTACATCATAACTTTAATATGCAATGACTTCTGTTTGTCTGGTATCAGTTCTTTTTTTTTTCTTTTTTTTCTTTTTTTTTAATACACAGTAAGTTTTCCTGCTTAAATTTAATTTCATCCTTCCACCCCAGATTAACAATAGTCAAACCAGTCATAATGGAATTACAGTTGCTAGATTTTGGACAGGAACAGAATTTTTTAAAAACCTTTTGCCTCAGTCTACAGTATAAAAATGAGAAAATCTTTGAAATACTATTTGTACTTTCAGAATGCTTGGTCAGAAAATTCAGCTTCACCTTGCTTGATTTTGCTGAGGGGAATTAACTTCATGTTGCAAACTAGATTAATACCTCTATATGCTATCATGATACAAGTCATTGAATAGACATGTGGTAAGCTCTATCAGTTTTTAGACCTGGTTAGTCTTTCTGCTTTTGCTCCAGCAGAGTGTCTGGGAATTTAGTTTGGAAACCTTGGCCAGGAATCTTGGGAGCCAAATCAGGAGTGATGTCTGTTTGAACTGGCAGACAGTGAATGACTGATGCTGAGGATAAGTAATCCATGTTGTGAAACTTTAAGGTGCTGTTAGTTTTGAAAAAGTACTTACTGTCAGTATTCCTGAAATACTAACTTTTTGTGGCATAGAGGTCTGTCCTTTTGAATATTTTTGAATAAAGCATAAGGTAATCTCTCTTGTAGGCATTATGCATGTGCATCCCATGGTGAAAAATGTGTGTCCTTGGGCCTGGTGGGACAAATTCTTCCCTTGGTTACGTGAGAGAAAATGCAGAGTAAAGTCGTAGCTGTTGCTGATTTCTTCAGTACTCGGTGATGCAAATGAGGGCTGAATTTATCCCACTGCCTATATCTGCTGTTTTGCATAGAAGTGCTCACTGTGCTGAAATATACTCACATTTGCAAGAATGTGTCTGTGTAGTTTACATTTTCAATTTTAATTTTTGAACCATGTGTAAGAGACTCCAGGGAACAGTGTGTACTGTCAGCAGAAGTTATCTTTTTGATGAATCAGGCACATTGTTTGTAACCCTGCATTTGATAGACATGTTGTAATAAGGTCCTGAACTGCTTACTGTGTCTTTATGTACCTTCCCCCTCAGCAGTTGTAACTATTGTGCTGCTTGACCTATATTAATGGTACTACAAACAACAAGTTTAACCATTAACTTGTGAGCCCTGCTTAAATGGATTTTGCCAAGAGATGAGAACTGAAGATTTAAGGAGGTAAAAATTAAAAAGAGGGCTACCCAATGCAAAGTTTTTTAGTGCTTACTGATCTGATGTGCAGGGTGGGAAGAAGTTCAAAGGCCCAGGTATAAAAGCTAACATCATATTATAGTCTAAACAACCATTAAAAGTTGGAAAATATGTTTTGTTTGGTAAATAACTTGTGAATTTTATCTGTTTGGTTATTCCAATGAGGCTTGTTTGCTCTATTGTCTATGTCCATAGACACTGTAGCAAGAACAGGCTGAGAGGATTACACTGAAGAGGGGTAAATATTGCCTGCTAGTGCTGCCTGGGAAAAGGGAAACCAGCTCTCAACTTGTGAGGAGGCAGTGAAAGCTAGAATGAATCCAAGTGAAAGGACCCCCTGCCAGACTAATGCTTTAGGTATAGAAAGAGTGATTTAGCTTGATTTAGTTGGGCTGCATCTCAGGAACTTAAGTTCTGTGTGCAGAACTTGAATTTTAGACCATTTAAGAAAACACAAAACTCTGATTTCTGATATACATGACTACATCACCTTACTAGTAAGCGACTGTAACACCTGATCCATGGTAAGTGCCTCATGTGCACAAAGCCAACAGCAAACATGTGATGGTTCAACATCCGGTGTGATTTGATCCTTCATGGAAAAGTGATTCTGTGTTTCTAAGTTTATTGACATCCGTTATCTTTGACTGAGGTCCTTAAAAGGTAGGCACGCGAAAGTTAAATTGGGGGAATGAGGGGGTGGGAAGCAATATGTTCTGGGATGTCCTGCCAAAATCCCTGTCTTCCCTGATAAAACTGCTTCATCCTATGCAGGCAGGCATCTAAATCTGCTACTGTTTCCATTTGGTGGTTATCTCTGTCTCTCTGCTGGGATTTCACCATTCTGGCTCCACAGGGCATGTGCAGGGGTCTTGTGCAATCCAAGCGTGTGTTCTGCTGGGTCCTGGTGATTGACAGTGCCAGAAATATGTGCTTTAGCTAAAAGTTGCAGCTGATATTCATAGATGCAAGTATCAATGGCTCACTGCCTGCACCTGAGCTGTTGTTAGGTATAGTTACAGCTGTGAAATAAGCATTAAGTAACCCTCTGCATACAGTCAAAACAGAACCTGAGTGAAAATCCCTCACATTGATTTGTCTGTTGCAAGGGCTGTTGCAGAAATGCAGAATTGCTTGTCTTGTTTAAGGTACACCGAAACATGCAGTTAGAAACATGTTTTAGAAGTGTGTGATATTTGTGTATATGGTCCTTATTTCAATGTAGTCCAAAGAACATGACTAGAACTGTATCTGTCTTGTCACTAATACATATTTTTGATTGAAACAGGTAAACTGAGATAAATCCTTGTCAACTTCAAGAGTTGTTAGCTGAGATTGCAAACAGCATGGTAAACAATTAAATCACTAAAAACTTTAAAATAGGAAGGGAAACAGTGAACAAGACTGTCAACAATTTAGTGATGCATAAGACAAGTTAGGGAGGGAAGCCCATGATTTTAGTCACCAGACTTCTCTAACCAGGCTCTTCCTTTTCTTTCTTGGATTCCTAAAGGCAAACAGGCACAAAGTCACCCTTGCAAGGTAGTGATCTCAATTAGAGTCAAAGCAAAAAACCAGAAATATTGGGGAAAGCTTATTGTGAGCAAACAAAAATGCAATTGTGTCAGTAAAAATTTGCTTGCCTCTAAGTTTCTGTAGTTGCACTTTTCTTAATCCAAAGTTTCCATTTAAGTACTTTAAAATAGTAAAAGCTCCAGTGTATAGGCAATTCCTAAGGGTTGTTTCTGCTTACAATATTTATTCTTGAAATTCTACCGAAATAAGTTTAGCTGAGAAGAATGATTTTCAAGTTTGTTCATATGTTTAGTGGCATTAATTTCTTTCATCTGGATTAGCAGGAACAGATTTGCTTCACCCAGAGCAAGGGTAGGAGCAGGGCAGGCCCCTTGGCTACTCTTCTCTTTTTCTGTCTATCACTTCAATTCAGAAACAGCTTTATTCAGAATGAGGTCAGAGCACGGTGATTTTGTTCTGAACATTAACTTTTGTTCTAGCAGCTGTGCTGGCTGGCACCCATGCAGGGAAATTTAGCATTTCCCACTGTATTGGTACAACAGTATGATTTTTATTTTGCTCTGAGTCTAATGGGCACGTTCCGGCTCGTAATCATGAGAGGGCCTGGCAGATGAGCTTTTGAGATGCTTGTGAACAACTCTGGTGAGTAGCTCCCTTTGGTTCTGTGTGTTCAAACTACCTTGCAAGTATTTAGATTTTTCTCCTTCTGATAACTCTAGGTAGGAAGGTTTGTTTACTTAGCAGTTTCAAGCACCTTGTATAGGTGTTCATGTGTTAGCTTGATGGGAAGGAGGGGAAAAATCTAAAGTTTAGTAAACTGACCATTTTTTGGCCAGTTTTCAGGTATGTGAGGAGAGAGAAATTTAGTCACAGAATATGGGCAATACAGATTAAATTAGAGCAGGAGTTTTTATTTCAGGTTTTGTTATAACTTGCAAAACAGTTGTCTGCCAAGAGGAGTATTCTGTGACCCAGTGAAAAGGAACTGACACAACAGAGCACAATTCAGTTACTTTTTGTTTGTTTAGTAAGTCTCTCTATCCTACATTAAGTCAGTCATTATTCTGCAGCAGCTATCATGATAGGACAGCATCTTTTAATATCTTGATACTCTCTGTTCTAAGAGGTTAGTGTGAACTGTCTTGAGAGAATTTTGTCTTGTATCACAGCTGTAAGCCTTATCTCAGTAAATAGAATAAAGTTGGCTAATGATCACCAACTCTTTCAGGGGATAGGCTTGAAAAGGTAGTAATTTCTTTTGACAATGCAGAAAGCATCATAGAGAAAATAGTTTTCATTACATATCAGTAAAGATAAGCAGCCTTTTTCAGGCTTTATTTTCCCATAAAGAGTACAAGTCTCTGTGTGTAGTTAGCTTGAAGGGTAGATCTGTTTCTGAGAATTTGTATCTGAAGCCCATGCTGTTCTTACACAGAACTCATATTGGAAGTTAGTGGAAGTTTTGCATGTTTTAGGATTGTGTGACTTTATATATGTCTGTATATATATGTGTATATATATCTATATATATATGTCATCTTGGAGATTAAAAAGCTCATTGGAACCATCAGGGAGAAATGGAAATAACTTGTGTTGATTATGTGGCTCTTCTGAAATGGAGGGTTGCCAGCTGGAGGCAGCCATATGCATGTACAAGTTTGCACCTGGGAGGGCAATTGGAATTCTTAAAAGCAACTAGATGGTGCTTGTATTTATTGCAAACTATGTGTAAGGTAAAGCTCAGGAGGAAAGAAATAGAAATATGTTGTGAAAAGGCAAGAAAAGGATCATGTTTGCAAAGATCTACCTTTAAAGGAGTACATGAAAATGAGCATTATATTGAGATCTCATGAGACACGTTGGGATCCCCATGTGCATGTCAAGCAAAAGCAGATAGAAAAAACAGTACAGGATCAGAGACTCTCAATTTGTACCCAAAAGACTGAGGCATAATGTTAGATATCAATTCAAAATCAAGGCTTTCTCTAGCTTGATCTATTTGGACTTCTAATGACATTTGAATTGACACACAGAAGCAGTTCTTTTAGTCCAAGAAACTTTTGTTTCTCAGTCTTGCTTAATTGCTTTAGGTCTGGACTTCTCAGTGCTTGCTTTCCTCCTTTTATTACTTGTTCCATTAGAGTACCTTTTTATACAAGTTTCAGCTATGCTATTCACTCCAGTGACCTTATTTGGCAGTTATTCAAACGGATGCACTGGTTTCTAAATGAAATAGTTCTGCTTCATTCATTTCCTTATGCTTGTATCTGCTGCCTTATGAACTCTACAGTACTACACATAGGTTATCAAAAGTTGTTCTATTAAATTATGCATTAACCATCAGTATATGTTTACACTGTGTATGTTTAATGGCATAATATTAGAGGCATTGCATAGTGTTAGGACAATAGCTCCGTAAAAAGTATATTGTTATGAGGTAAAAACCTGAACTAAGCAGGATTTGAAACTCTGTGCAAAATGAAAAGTTTGGATAGAGCAGCCTTGGGAGTTTACAGACTATAAAATGTGCCTGTGCAGATGGTCATTCCTTGTCTTTATGTGGGAAAACACCTTGAGTTCAGTAGGAGTTTTACCAGTGTGAGGGTTATAGGGCTGGAGCTCAGCTGCAGCACTATAGAATTTCAGCTGTGCCAAATTACATATTTTTAAATAACTTGAACATTTTTATAACTATTTGAAGAATGTTTTAATGCTTTTTTTCACAAAGCAAGCACCTCTATGAACATCAAAGGGGTGCTGAGAGCTGATGATGGATCTGATATGACCAAACATTGCACACCTCTGAGAGATATAATTAAACTGTTCTTGATAGCAGATTCATGAAGAGGTTCATAAGAGAATAATGCATTTATTTGCAAGCGACATCAGGAAATAGAGATGTATGCATGTTCTGCTGTCCTATTTGTTGGTTTTGGTTGTATAGAACTAGCATTCAGGCATTCAAGACACCTTGTGTCCCTGTTCCGATAGCTATTAGTATGTATGGTGAGTATTTGCTCTGAGGTTTTTGTGATCCTAGGACATGAAGATAAAAGCAAGGATTAAATTGCTTTAAATTTTGGATGGGGCTAAGGAGGAAGTTATTAAGTACTTTACAAAGACCAGATTACATGGGAAGCTGATACTTCTTTTGATTATGGTCTGATGTCTTCATCTGGAAGACCAATATGAATGTGAGACATCAAGAGAACTTTTGCTTCAGAATGTTATTATTTTCACAACAAATGGCACACTACTTTGTAGCCGAACTCTTGTCAATGCCTTTTAAATCACTTGACTAGTGTGGATCCTGAATGTCTCTATCTTATATATTGGCAAATATATTTGTTGGCAGGCCCTGGTTAGGCTTCTCTGGACCAGGGCTGCTCCTGCCTCTGTCCTTGAGTTGCCAGCTGTGGTAACTCTCTACCAGCCATGCTCGTGGAAGGTCAGTGTAGTGTCCTTTAGTGCATAATGTGGGAAGCAGCCACCAAACCTTGTCTCACATAGTTCTGCTTTAGTACTCCTCTCCTGCCTTATTCTAGTCAGATTGACTTTTCCATCGACCAAGGTTTTGGGAACTTAGGATTTGGGTTTTACTCATATCCAAAAGAGATCTTGGTTTCTTTGATATTGCATGGAACTAATAACCTAAGACCACTGTGTTATCCAAAGCCATTGGATAAAGGTATTTCTGGAGACACACGAGAAAACCAAAGATATAGATTTTACTGGAGAATAATCCTGAACTTCCCCAGTGTCATAGATATTTTGGATGTGATAGAAGTGCACACAAAGCTCACTTGTTTTCTGCAAATATTGTTTTACTACTTCCATCCAGAAGTCTCTTCTTTACAGTCAGGCCAGCTACTCTTTCATGACACTCATTAAAAAAAAAAAATAAGGTGACATCTCATATTATGAAGGACTTAGCAGTGTTTTTTTATAATGTTTTTAATATTTTATTCTTTGGGGAGTAGCCTGGACATGTTGTGTATAATGAAATGAACTAAAGGCTCTTCACAACAGCTGTGGTAAATGTACAAGTGATTTTGATGCTTTGAAAACAGGAAAAAATCCTCCTCTGTTGCATCATTCTGGCTGGGAAGTGCTCAAAGTTATTGTGACAGGACTGTATTTTGAGCAATTGTTGGTGATTTGTTTTTTAGCACACAAAGAAAGTAATAAATCTGTCACCCTGAAAAATCAGGTTGTGACCTAAAGGAAGGAGCAAATTGTGGCTTTAGGTAAAAAAGAGTGACCTGTCTAGGAGGGTCATTTATCATTATAACAAAATTGCTGGTGCTCTCCTAGCTGACCAGGAAGAAAGGCTGTGGTAAGCAGAATTGAGGGATGCAAGCATCCGAATATTTTTAACTGATCAATATTTTCAGGATTTACAAGCAGACAAAAACCTGTCAGCATGCAGAGTAAGTTCACTGTGCATCTCTTCTAAGAAAGAAAACAAGTAAGAAAGAGTTTATTTTGGCAATTAAAAATTAAATACATTTTATATTTTGTCAATAGTTTAATTCAAAACTGTATCTTAGTATAGATGCCCTGAGAAGCCAGTATGTCTTGTACATTGATACGGAAAATGAATATGAAACCAAACTCCCAAGAAGGTTGGGGAAAAAAAGAAAAAAGGCAACAGCATAAATCTCTTCAAGGTGGAGTTAGCATTATTTTCTAGTACTCCATGTGGCACATGCAGAGTGTCTCAGAACTCACTTGGGATATGTGGTTTCATTGTTTGAAAGTAACAGACCTGAAAGTGGTTTGAGTTAAAAAAAGAAGCAACCCTCCAAACTTTCATTCTTAGCCCACCATCATTTATTCTCCCTTATCCTATATTTGAATAATTTTACATTTAAAAAAAAAAAAAAAAGGCAGAACAAGTTGAGTGCCACAACTGAGGTTGGCAGGTATTGCATCCATTGCGAAGGATATGTTTAATGAGTTCAAGTGTGACTTGTATGGATTATCAGCTGAACATGTTTTGAAATGCAAGATTGACAAGAAGAGTTCTTTTTATGTCATTACTCTAAAGTATCAAACCTCTCAGAATTTAAAATACTTCTGGTTAACTCTGGAAAATATTTTCCTGCTGTTCAGTCTCTCCTAGTTGTGAATTTTCATTGCAGTCTGTTTTTATAGAGTTCACAAAGGCATAATGAGAGTGGGGGGAGAAAAACCCAATGCAATTTCTCGTACAGCAATTTTCTTGCCAGCTGCTAATTTCCACTGATTGCCTTGGTGCAGGAGTGTCTTATCAGACCAGAACATCCAATGCTAAAAACCAATTCTAACATGTTTAGAAAAGCATTTATGATTCAAGCTATCACCTATCATTAGGCATTACCAACATTATACTGTATCAGGAATGCTTAACAAAGCTATTTTAATAAAAATCTATGAGGGCATTTTAATATATCAGGGCTGATGAAGTACTTACACTTTGAATGCATGATAAAGGCATTAAGATAAAACTCCTGTAGAAGGTAAAATAGAAATTTAAAAGAGGAACTGTTTTTTTAATGTACATTGATAATACTACTGTTACTGTGGTTTTACTAAGGAAAATACTTCAGTATAATTTTAAGCATAAATATAAATTCCATTGATTCATTCAGAGTTGACTACATGGCAGCACCAAACTCTGGTGTATTTCTGCACCAAACTACCCTGTCATCTCTTACCACCGTGGAGGACCAGGCTGGACCAAAAGCACTTGGCTCAAGTTTCACAGCTTCGTGATTGAAGTTTTCATGCTCTGAAAAGATTAGTCTTGTTTTCAGAAATTCCTCCACTTTGAGGAGTCAGCAAAGTTACCCTGAAAAACAGGTATCCTAAACTTGTCATTAGATAGCAATATTTTCATCTCACTCTTTCCTGAAAATGTTGAAAACAATTTTTATCCTGATAGTATGATTTCCCCCCCCTGCTTCTAATTTAAAAAAGAAATTAAAAATTTCTATCACCAGTATGTTTCAAATGTATTTTGTTCAATTTTGGCTTGACAATTTAGTACAAAATTTCATGAGTGTGTGCTCAGAAATATTATTGTGTTTTATACATACTCATAAAATAAAAGAGATCCATGTCAGATTTGCTTTCAGTGAAAAACTGAATTAACTCATTTCCATCTGAGACTCAGCCCCAGGAATAAGATCATATGCCTAGTAATAAGTTATTTACTGAGCTCAGATTTCCCCAAAAGCTTTTGCCTATTATTTCCAATTACTATAGTATATATTCTGGTTTAGGTTTTTTGCTTACATTAAGCATATATTTACAAGGTTATGTAGTGATAGGACCAGTGGGAATGAGAATATGCACAACTATGATGTATAATCCAGGATCAAAATTATTTGGACCTTAAATTGTTATCAAATGTGTGGATAGTCTTTCCCAATATGTATTGGTTAATATTATTAACTATCTATGAAACTACCAGTCAGAGTCTTTTACTTAACCAGACAGAATGTTAAGCATTCTGATTTTTACTGCCCTGTTAGTACAGAAACAATTTAATGTCTGCAACATGCACTGTTGTTGTTTTGCTCCTACTTATTAATCACATTCTGAATTGCAATACGTGTTCCTTGCATCCTTTTTCCTGCCTGATAGAAGCCATAGATGTTGCTAACAAGTTCCTTTTTATCTATTATTTTTAAAGAACTTCCTGATTCAGATGTGATACGTTATTAGGACAAAGGTGGCAGGTTTTGCCTGGCCAACTTATTTTCTTGCTATTTTTAGAAACAAATGTGCTTGTATTGAGTACCATAGATTGGCACTTAGGTGAGGTTGGGGCAAGAAGCTAATCAATCAAATCTGGATAATAGACATCAGTGATATTGCTTTGTAAGGTTTACCCTTTTTGATTTATACTAGGGGATTATTTTTTATGGGACTTTAAGAATATTTGTCACTAAATAATGTTTTTATGGCCAAGCCACAAACACAAAGCCAATATTTCTTTTAAAGCTGTTGATCAACAGTTTGAATAAATTTGTACATATTTTGAGGGCATTCAGACTGGATGCCATCAGGTGCGATGAACAGAGATGCTTCTAAAGCAATAGTGGTACTTGGCCTGAATTGCTATTGACCATCACCTTGTAGAGTCACAACAGGAAGATGTGTAAATAAAACTAAGCAAAAAATGACAGCATTTAACAGGCAGCCTGTACTCCCCTTATGTTGATCTAAAACTCTGCATAAACTAAAGTGCAACGGAGTCTTGAGTCATCCTCCATTAAGCATCAGGAAATATGCAGCTAAGACACTTCAATTTTTAACCTTTTTCATTGACTGTGAAGTGTTTAAAATCTCTACTGTAACTCAGTTGCAATGAAATTAAATTTTGGAAAAAAACATGACAGTGAAATAAAAAGAAATGCATACCTGCTGGTGGTATAATGAGACATTCTTGGTGATATTCTTGCTTGTAAGCAGTTAAAGTGTGTGCCATGTTTGAGTATTATAGGAGATAGTACTATGCTGATAAGCAGCTGATTGCTAATATGGTTTTGGGTCCCCACCCTGTACAGGAAAGAATGGATTAAACTGGAGTGAGTTCAGCAAAGGCTGTCAAGCTCCATGGGGGTTGGAACAGTGGCCCTGTGAGGAAAGTCTGAGCATCTAGGGCTTGTTCAGTCTGGAGAGAAGGGAAGATGGGAGCAGGGGGAAACCCAACAGCAGAAGGTAGACCCAGGTTGTTACTGAGATACATGGCAGGAGAACAAAAGACTGGTCATAAATAGAATCTAGAATTTGTTGTGGAAAAAAAAGTCTCTATGAGGATAGTGAAGCAGTGGAATAAGTGCAATCAGTCTTGGAGGTTTCTTGAAACTTGTAAAGTCCTGAGAAACCTTGTCTGGATTCAGTGCTGAAGGTGCTTTGAATGGGAAGCTGGACAGAGATGCTCTGAGATTCCTCCCAGAAGGAATGATTGTGCTTTTATTTTTTCTTGACAAGATTAGATGTTGAGATTTTTGGAATGGCCCAGGAGGTCTGGATTCTCCAGTAGAGTTTTCAGATGCATGCAAAAGGACTTGGAGCCTAACTGGTCTGTCTTTCCAGAGGCAAATGAGTACAGAGGGCTACATCCTTGGGAATCTGTTCTTACCCCTAGCCTCATTTATCTGAAAGGTTTTAGTGACTCTGGTGAACTCAATGAAATATACCTAGAGCAAGTACTCTGACATTTGATGGTAGTGTAGAATAGAACATTGAATCACCACTGAGGCAGTTACAGTGAAAGCTGACAAAATCTGTAGAAAATTACAATTTAGGTAGGTGATCAGGGCAAAATGCTGGTGGGCACAAAAAAGATGTGATCAAGTTCCCTTTAAGTACACTGAGACTTGACTACACTGATAACATAAACCCAAGACATTACAAGTAAAGCAGTGGAGACTTAGCCTGTAGCTTACAGTCAAAACTAAAAGTCATTTTTACTGTATCCTTGAGGAAAACTACAATGTAAATTGAAGAGAACTGCATGTTCCTCAATGCTATGCAGAGGAGGCATCACAATGAACAAATCTTATCTCACTGTTTGTAAACTAGTGTTTTGTCTTTAATCTACTAGTGGACAAACTATTCTGATGCCCTTCTGTTGTTTGCTTTGGTCACTGATCCTCATGTACTAGTGCTTGATTCAATTCCAAAGCATCCCTCCTAACCAGACATTCTTATTAAAAGCTAACATATTTCTGATATTTTTATTAGGAAAGACTGATAATATTCAGCAAGATAGATTGCAACCTTACAGTGCCTGGTTTTACATGGCTCTGATCAAACACATTTGCAGCAGAGTATGGCCTGTCAGGGTAGTGGAGAGGGACAACATCCTCATTCCTCAAAGACAAGTGTATCACAAATGCCACATGCTTCCTTTTCAAAACCTTTGCAATTTAACACATGAACTCATATTTCCTCCTGCTATCTCAGACTGCATATCCCCATGCTTAGGACTCTAAAGCACCAGAGCTATATTGGGATAGAGCTTTCTAAATAAGGTTGTCTTGTGTTGTAAAAATGCTTCTAATCTTCTATTTTCCCCTCATTTGTTTGTTATGCTACATGGATGGGAGGTTATGCAAAAAGTAACTAGAGGAGTTGTATTTTGGGGCTATGTAAGTAAATGCAATAATTACTCCAAAATAAAAGACTGCAAGGAGCAATGCTGGAAATTAGTACCTGAATTTCAGCAGCTCTGCACTTGGGTGTGATGCAGATATAGCAATCACTGTAAGCATGTGGGGAGGTCTACTGTATGGATCATTGATATGATGAGACGTGCCTGTTCAGGATGGCAGTAGAGTTTCAGCTGAATAGTATGGGGAACTACAGAGGAGATCCAATAACTGGAACTACTATTATGGTTTAATTTACCACAAATGCCTCAAACAAGGCAGCCTGTAAAGAGGAAAGAAACCCAATCCCACACTCGAAACAGTAACAAACATTGGTATGAAGACAAAAATGCAGGGATGAGAACACCTGTATTAATGTGATATATTTCACTATAGATGACTCATTGTAAGTGAAATAAAATGCAGAAAAGAGCATAGATCCATCTCTAATCTGTTGTCTCATGGCAGTGATTAGTAATCGATGCCTTCTAATGTATCTAGGACCCCTAAATGGAATCTGATTTTCAGTGGATTAGTGTATGAAGATCACAGTCGCCCAGTATTTTTGAAAGTCATGGATAGAGCTCAACACTGCCTAAAATTTGTTGAAAACAACACACTTTAATAGTTTATATCCTGTATTACTTTTTATCTCAGTAGAACCTTTGTCCTGCCTGTCTTCCTGTGCCCTTCCCACAGATTTTGAGCTCTCTAATTCCAGAATAAGTATATCCACAGGAAGTTATATCCCAGAACAAGTATTTTAGTACATTTTCAGGAGGTAAACTCCAGGTATCTGGCTTAGGGATCAGTTTTCAAGAACAGGTATGCTTCCAATGTTGCTTCCTAGCACACAGTATTCTTACTGAAGGCTCAGCTTTCCTTATTCAAATCACTGTGCCATCTTGAATCTCTTTAGCTGTGAACATTGACGGTTCATGGGGTCTGTAGTTTACGGTTTGTTTTGGCTGTCAGACTTCATACCATCTCTGGCTTGAGAGGACACAAGCAGAAATGTCTATGTGATCATTTGGTTTTTCAGTTTTGTATGACTTTTGGATCACGTTGCAGAGCAAGACCCTAATGGACTGGGGCAAACCAAATGAACAGAAAATGTATCTCGACACACAAGCACCTACTGAACTCAAGCACAGCTCACCACTTTCAAAAATAACATTAGCGGCAGGAATTTCTTGGCATCCTAAAATATACTTTTATGTAGTAATTACTGTGATAGAGGTGCAATATAATGTATGTTTGAATACAGCAATGAGTGTTGTGATTGTGGTCTTAAGTGATCCTAGATCCTTATAAAAAAAAAAAAAAGGCAAGTTTCCATCACAGATAGTTTGCTGTACTACTGTTCTACTTTGCAGAAAACACTTTTCAGTAGATCAGAACCAACATTTTTCATGGCTAAATCATCTTAATGAAATATTAAGTAAATTATCTACCTAGAAAAATTTGCAACTTACTGCTGAATGTTCTGTCATTCCTTTTCTTGTGGTACTTTAGGTACTGAATATCTCATTATTAGAGTGACAAGATCCTGAGTATCTTTAGGAAACTTAGTTTGTTGCCCAAAAGACTTGATTCATAGAACTATTTACCAGGCTTTGATATGTGCTGTAGACTTACAACCATAATAAATGTACAAAGCAAATGCAAACCCCTGGATTTGTACCAATAAAAAATTCAGAATGAGATCTAAACAGGTATGTAGAAGTGGACTAAACATTTCTTCTTTCCATGAGCAGCTTTTTCTGACTACGGAGAGGAAAGCAGTGATAGACACAATATAGTCCTCACAAACAGTAATAAACAAGTAATGTGAAAAAGGGGTTAATTTAAAGCATTTGTCATATTATTTTACAAAGGAAATACATTCAACTCTTCTAGCATCTGTGAAGACCACACTGTGCTTGAATGCTTAGTTACTCATCTGGGTGTGACTAGAAAGGGTAAGATAGACTTTATCAATAAAAACCTCCCCCACAACTTTCAGGCTTAGGAAGCTTAAATTTTTGTGTCAAATTATGTAAATATATCAGGTAGGCTTTAGGGTAGGGTTAAGAATCACTGATGAAAAGCTGAAGATTTTAACCTGTAAACCTACACTGTTTGTTAGGAATTCACATTTATTCAAAATGAGAAGAAAATACTTGTTATAGCTGAATTAAGTTAGAAAAATAACTTTGCTTAATTGATGCTTATTCCAAGCCAAGTGTAACAGAAACAATAGTCATACTGAGTCTTTATGTTACTGTCATGTCATATACTAGTACAATAGGGTGTGAAGTGTTTCAGCAACTTGCCTTAGATGGTAAAGTGACCCTATAGGAGAGCCAAAACCCCTTCAAGCACTGGTTCCTGATCCAGTGACCTACTCCTGGAAACAGTTCTGTATTTCTCAATAAGCAAATATAACGCCTTTATGAAACATGGAAGATGTACCATCCTTTGACAACATATTTAAAGACAAAAAAAAGGTGGCACTGCCAGGCAGTGTCTCTTCTATTTCCATTGTTAGCCTCAGCTCTAAGTTCATTTTGGCACAAATCTGTCAGCCTATACTGATAATAGCCCACTCTGGGTATCTGCGGAAAATTTTTAGACAGGTACAATATTCTATATCCAGAGCAATTTACTGTGAGGGAATGCTGACTGAGAGGGAAGTGATGTGATCCCCCCACATGCAATCTGTGGTGCACACTTCTGGACCAAACTGAATATAAAAGTACTGGCTTGACTAATCTTTGTGTGGTATCTGAGCTCTGTCACAAATCTGGACCCAGTCTTTAAGATAACATTTAAGATAGATCTCCAGACTTCAGGATAAAAGACCACCTTGAGGCAATGAGGCCCAGTGTTACCGTTGACAGAGACAACTCTGGATAACAAACTACCAAGCAAGGGGAAAAGTATGAAATTAAATTCCTCTGTGTAAATATATTTTCATACAATGCATGTATGTATGCACAGGATACTTGAAATAGTTTTTTGGGGATTTTATTTTTAGCAATATGAGGATCTACATTAGAGAATTTTGAGTAGTGAGAGAAAAGACACTCTAGAGCTACTCCCAGGAAAAATAATAACTCAGAGTACTACTTGACACTCTGCTTGTCATGGAGCAGTGTCCTATTTGGCTTTTCCATGCATGCTACTTCCGTGTTGAATAATACAAACTTGAAAAAGACAGATCTGAGAGTACACACATGTATGAGGTTAGATGCCAGCTGCATACCAGACACTTAAGACATGAAAGAAAACTCCTGACTCAGACAATGCTTTTAAAGCTACTGAGATAACAAACTGAAATTCCTAAAATACAGGATGTCCTGCTGCAAGAGGGGCCATTGAGAAGGAAGTGGAAGGAAGCTGGACAATCCCAAAGAGAACCATTCACACAAACTTATTTTCAAGACCAAATCTAAAACCCAACCACACAAGTAAATTTACACAAGAGAAATTATTGTAGATAATGAACTTTCTGCCACCTGTTGTCTTAAAAGGGGTATGGCCAGTGTTGGCAGTTTTGATGTGGGAGCTGGACTTGTTCTTAGACATTTGATAAGTTTTCACAAAATGAAGGTATGTGATTTTTATATTGTGAACTGATGGAAAAAATGCATTTTGATAAGGCTTAAAATAGTTGGTGAATATGCAATAACTTTAGCTATACAAAACAGTCTCTAAAGAAGCTTAGGGCCTGCTCCTAATCCCTCTTTAACTCATTCAGCAAGTCTTTGAAATGTTCATTAGGTAGTCTTAACATTCAGGAATTTGCTTTTACTTATTATTAACCTGTTTACTTGTTTCGTTTTTCCTAAATGTTTTATAGGCATGGAACTTTGTAAAGAGAATTTTATTAACAAAATTTTGTGCTAAATACCAACACTAAATCAAAATGCCCAGCAGTATTTGCTCTGTGCATGTGCTTGTGTATATATATTAAAATATATATATATATATATATATATATATATAAAAGCATACAAACACGTTTAAAAGTATACGACAATATAGGTATATAAACGTACAAATGCTATAGCTACTTGCTCTTGTTAGTGATCTTTTGAGAGGAAACAGGTTTGGAAACAATTAAAGGATCTGTCCAACAGAAATGAATTACTTCATTTAGTTGTGTGAAGATTTTTGCAAGAAATAGCACAGGAGAATGCACATATCTGACAACAGCAAACAATACCAGAAAACTGCAGTTTGATGTGGAACATAGAACCAATTTGTTTTAATTCATTAAAATGGAGAGCAAAATGTGGCAGAATAATTTTTTTAAAAAAATTTTAATTAATATTCATACATTTTAAGTATTCTCCCCTATTAAATTTTTAATTATGTTGGAGAAATGTAGATTTTTCCTCTCAGACAAAGTGTAATACTATGGAAAAATATTAAACTAAAGAAAAAAGTAATCCTGGAACATTCCCACTGGCATCCATACAATGTAGTTCTCAAATATCAAATGGTTGTACATGACAATTAGCTCAAGCTTTGCCTTAGAGGAGCACAGAACAGGATGCCAAAGTTCCTATCCTATGATGCAATAAAATTCTTTTTTATTAGCAGAGCTTCAGTTTTCAGTTAATAGCAACCAAAACTTGTGCTATGTACTTTATTCTCTTTGTGATGTGACTTAATGCTCCGCAAAGCAACTGATGCAACTCTTCAAAGACATTCCTTACAGGAGAATTGCTAGCAAAAAAGGCTGCTGTAAATTCAAATACTGTGAGTGTAGTTAAGATTGATTTATACTATGAAGAAAATATTTCAAACTATCCTATCGCTTGTTGCATTTTTTCCTATTTATTCTACACACACGGAAAAGTAATATAATCTGTGTAACATCAATCATGCAATAGGCCCTGCTTCTTCTATGAATGCTACTTCTCTTTTTTCAGGTTTCCCATGCAACTGCACTTTAAGTAGATAGTAGTATTTAATGCATTTGCTCATTAAGCCAAAAGAAGCAATAATTTTGCAGCTGTATTCCCTCAACATATGGAATATTCTACCACGTTTTGAAAAGTGTAATGCATATCTGTGGCATGCAGAGGCGTATTCTTTTAGAAGATAAATGTTTTGGAGGATTAGGAGATGTGCCCTAATCAGGTGAAATGTCAAGTAATTGCCCATTAGGAGCAAAAGAAAGTATGGACACTCTTAAAAAGTTGTCTGTCTGTATCAGTCTAAGAAATTATTAGAGAGATTACACCTGACACAAGAGAAACAAGAGCTGATGACATAATTTGGGTTGTGCCAAGGTTCTGTTTTGGTACTGTAAAAGAGTTTGCTAATGATCACAAAATTTCCAAGAGATTACCATTTCAGAAACATGCAAAGTTAGTGTGTTCGTACTACAAAAACAATTGCACGTGGTTGTTTCCATGATTTGCTCTGAGATCACTGAAGATGAAAATTTAGCCTTATCTAAGTTCTGACAGCTCTTCAAAATGTGCTTGCATACTGTCTACATGAGGATGATATGTCTCTTCACAGCAGCTGAAAGAATTCACATATCTTCAGGAGGACCTTTTTTTTTTCTGTCTAACTTCACTAAAAACTATGGCTTTTCATCACTTGAACACCGTCTCTTCTATTCAGACATGTGTGATATGTGGACTGTCCTGGCACCAGTTTGGGGTAATACTTACACAGGGAAGCCTACTTTTAGGTCATCCTTTATCCTATGCCTGCCTTAGTCCTGCTTTCTCATAAGAAAGGTTACCTTTATCAGTTTCCTGTAGTGACAGATACAGCAGAATACCTAAGCCTGTGCTGAATCTTAAAAGTCAGAAGTCCTAAGTACAAGGAGCCCACACTTCAAACTCAAAGCAATTAAAATCAATCAAAACATCATGCCAGTGTAATGGCTTGGCACTGTTGTTTTGAAAAGGCTTCAGCACATCTTGCTTGCCCTATGATCTTCTTTAAGGTAAAAGATTAATTTTGTCTCACAGCTCATACAGCAGGGTTTTCCACAGTCTTCCAGGTATGAGCTGAATGCCTCCACCACTGAGCAACAGCATATAGGTATCAGTGGCATGGGAACTACCTGACAAAGGTACGTGATGAAAGAGCTTGTCTGCACATTCTGTGTATCCCATTTGACCTCTGAGGAGAAAAACATTTTCCTTACAAGACAGACTAGGCATTTTTCCCGTAGAGTCAGTAAGTTGCCACAGAACTGATGAGTTTCTTCCATTTCAGATCATCTTCCTTATCACCTCACATCAGGCCAGTGTCAGGGGAGACTGCACATGTATAGACTGATGTGTCATTGCTTGATTGCATCTGTGTTCTACCTCCCATGGTTTTCAAACGCCATACACATCTACATGCTTTTCTTCACTGTTGCTGGTGGGTTGTGATTCTCCCACACAAACACACACCCCAAGAAGGAGCAGCTGATGTAAAAATTGTTGGCCATCACTGGATCAGTCTTCAGTCTGTACTGGTGCCTCTCTCTCAGACTGTGGTCAATATCTGCTGTTCCCCAAGGGAGTACAGGAAGCTCTGCCTTGTTGAGTTACTGGTTTCTGCTCCTTAAGGTAAAGCTTTTTTCCCGAGGGCCGGCCACTGCGTATTTGCATATGCTGCTTGCCAAGAGGGTGATTCCTACCATCTGTCACATTAGAATAATCTGCACTCTGATGTGCTAGAGAAGAAAAATATATACTCATATTACATAATTAGTATACAGCAGGAGAAGTTAGGAAGTATTTTACTGCCCAAGGGCAGCTGAGCGTTACGAAGAGTCATTACTGAACTGTATCAAAGATTGTCTCAACTGAATATGAACCCTGAGAGCATCATCAGGGTTATAATGATTTTCTAATGCTTTCTTGGGGGGCAAAAGAGATGGGAAAACACATGGTAAAGCAGTTCTCAGGCTTGGTGAGTGTAGGTCTTCCTTGCTTGTAGACCTGCAAGCTGGCTTCTGTGAGTGCTTTCGTGTAATTCTGCTGGACAAAACTACTTGTAGGTGAACAAGTCCCAGATGTTTTAAGCCTTGAACTATTGCCAGCTGTTTTCTGCATATCTTGAGTCAAGTTAATACATCTATCTATTACTCTTGTTTATTCAGTGTAAGAATTTTGGTATAACTTTCTTCTTTGCTAGCTCAGCAAAGAAGTTTGGGGATCAGCTTGCACCATCTAGGCCGTACATCTGTGGGGGACCTTATTGCAGGTTTGGTTTTTGGCTTACTTGGCAGGCACACGGAATTTTGGACTCTGGTAGGAGATGTAAAGTTTCCAGCCTGTGTAAGCACCATATGACTCCTGATGTTTGAAACCCTTTGTGAAGTAAAACAATTTAAGTTACAGAGTTGAGGGGAATCTAATCAACAAATGAGAACATGTATGTCCTTCCTGTCAACCAGCTCTGGGACACCAAGGATTTTCTTTCCTGAAATAAACCAACCAAACCATTTTACAATATTTTGTATTTTCTGTTATATGTAGTAGAGAGAGAATTTTAAAAGCAAAATTAATGTGAGATTTGGTGCTAAGTTTAATGAGCACTTGTTTTCATTCCAACTTCTTACAATTGCTCTTAATAATTTTGTTTGATGTTTATATGTGCTAATGTGTTCAAAAGTAGATGCTTATGCTGCCACCTGCATACAGTAATCAGCTTGTGCAACCTCAGGGATGAACTCTGCTGGTGGCATAAGCAGCAGTACTTCAACCAGGGTGTGTGCTGAAGCATAATCTCATATGCCTTGATATAAGTAGATGTGACACATCATAGATATTAAGAGACATACAAAGCATGGGCCATATCTCAGTGGGAAATCCCTGCTTGGGAGAGCTCGTGGGTTAGAAAGGCAGGCCAAGGGTGAGGTGGGAAACAGAAGCAATGTGTAAAGCCGCAGAAGTACAGGACAGGCTTCCTGAGACTGGTCTAGTGCCACTTAGGTCTTCTGCTGCCTCCCCCCTGCTGAGTGAGGTGCTGTGCACTTTACAGTCACCTGTCAACAAGGTGTAGGACAGAGAAATCTGCCTCATTTGGTGAATAAGAAGCTTCCAGCACGTCAGGGAGCAAATTAAAGCTTCAAGGTGACGTGTATGAGGAGCAGAAGAGAATCCATGTTTCTTGAAAGACCACTGCTAGTCTCATATGAATGGTTGTTAACCAAGGCAAAACACAGTCCAGGGAGCACTATAATGTTACTAGAAGCTGTTCAGTGCAGTACAGTACATGGCCATAAATTCCTTATGAAACTTGTAACAGTTTTCTCCTCAACAATTACACACTGAATGACTCTGAAAATGATAGTGAGCTCATCTGACATGTACTTGTAATAAAATAATATTTAAAAAAAAAGGAAAAATAGAATGTGAAAAACAGGGTGAACTATTTGTATTTTGCCTTCTCCTGGAGCATCAGAGAACCATGAAGTCATACGGGGAACGACGAGAAGAAATGAGAACTGTATTCCTCATGGCTGCAGCCACACATGCAAAGGCAGACTGGCACTTCTTCCTAAGGTGTGTGCCAAGAGAAGCAGAATACAGCACCAAAATCTAGAGATTGAAGCAATCCAAGTATATGGAGAGTCTTCTTAAACTGTGCATAGGGGCATTTTAATAAATGCCCTGCAAGGGAGTCTCACTTTTCTGTTCTATTCCTTGTCCCCTAGCCTTCACGTCTCCTGCAGTATTCAGAAGTTGTGGGTACCAGCTGTTCCAGGATCAGAACTGTCTGTCCTGTGTAAATCCAGTAGCTTCAGCAGAATCTGGTGGGGCTCAGGTTCCTGCTCTTTTTGTAGTCCTTTCCTAACCTCACTTATTAATGGAAATCTCTTTTTCAGAACGCATTTCTCTTTTTTCTTTCCTTTTCTTAGTAAATTACTTTATCTATGTTTCATCAATCAGTTTTGACTGAGGAAACTAATGAAACTAGTGAAATTGGTCTAGGATGATTTTAATTAAAATATATAAATATTTTATTTATATATCACATGTAATAACACAGGTAAAACTGTATTTGTTGTGTGCCAAGAGTTGTTATACAGAATATTCCCATGCAACCTGATGACTGAGTGCTGCTCTGAGGATAAATATACTACAACACTGTGGAAAATACTGCTGTTAAAAGTTGATGCACTTTTACTGTAAATATTGTTGAGGAAATAAAAGAAACTGCAATACGCCTTTAGTGGAAATGAATTAATTGGCATCATCTTTTCTGGCAGTTTGCCTGTTTAACGCCAAAGCCTAATCAGGTTCTATAAGGACAAACTCGACACAAAGATACTGTAGTAGGAAGCTGCACACAATGACTTCTACTGAAGTTCTTCTATCCCTTCAACTTTTAACAGGAGTGGTTTGGCCAGGTTTCATATAGTGCAGTTAGACTTCCTTCTTTGGTATTGCACTTTTTTTTCCCTTTTCCCTTTTAAACACATGTTTTTTTTCTCTCACTCTCATACTAGCAGATGGTCTCCAGTTATATGCAGGAGCTTCTATTCCCTGGGTTGCTATGCAACAAAATGCATCCTATCTGCATCCTTTCTGCACTGTATCCCGTTTCCGTTCAACAACTCAAAATAACCAGCTTAGTGCTTCAACATGCTGCTTCCTCTTTTCTACAGAGTTGAATATCTATCAAGTATCTTCCTGGGCTTCCTATCTCTTCCTGTTACAGCCTTGAAAAAAATGTGTTTGCCCTGAATTGATTTTCCTCATCATTTCCTATTTACATCAGTCCACTTAGTGCTAAGGCAGGCAAAACATACATAAATGAGTCACGCAGCTGCTAGCCCATAAAAAAGAATAGTGTCAGCCAACTGTGTGATGTTTGAAAGCAAGATTCTTCATTGTTGTCAGGTGTGGGGTTCCTGTTTGTCCTTTTTATCGTGCCTTTGTTTCCCTACTGATACCAGAAAGTTGAAAACAAACTTTTTTTTTCTGTATTTTTCTTTTTCTTCCCCCTCCCTCCCCCCCCCACTGGACTTGCGAAAAGGAAAATACTAATCTATAGCACAGCAAGGGAGAAGATGCAATAGAAACTGTAGTGTGACTTTCCATGGCTGGTAATGAGGCAAACTTTTTGGGTTTTGGTTTCTGGACACCAAGTTATGGTTGAGTTCATTCTGAGAGAAACTAATTGGATTTCAACTTTTTCCAGAAATAGCAGTAAATAATAAGTACACGTATTTATAAAGTGTCAGTTTCAAATTGAAATGGATAATACAATAAAATTAATGCACAGAGGAATTTTTTCCCCATTGGATCTTCAGAAAACTTGTTTATTAACACAAAAGGATAATGTGTGCCACAGTTCAACAAGGCATGGGAGTTGTATGATGTTATCTGAAGGGCTGTGTGTGTGAAAAGGCAGCCTTGGATGTTCATCATACTCTAGGTTTAATGTCTTGGAAACTGCATTCAAAGTATAAGCAATGAAGGAGGATGGTTATAGAGAGGCTGTCAGGGATCATCCTTTTAAGTAATGTGAGCCATTTTCTAATATCATGAGAATGAAGAGGAGTTAAATTCAGGAGGGGTGACTGAGTTCTACCCAGTAGGCGCTTTCACAGCAGAGAGTAAAATTGGTTTTGCCCTGAGAGATGATGGAAGGATACCTCTAGAGAGATGGTGTCTCTTGACAAGACAGGATGCAAGCTGAAAGCTGGATTATAGCCCAAAAATTTAATAAGAAAACAAAAAAGGCAGTGCTAACCTATACTTTATTCCTTCATTCTGATTAGTAACCCCACAGCCAAATATCTCTGATGTCCCAGGATCTGTGCACATGGAGTCATTTGAAAGCTTAGGACCCACACTGAGTATGTGTCACACAGAGCAGTGGCAGACGTGTTATGATTGGTGTTGCTTATTTTATTGTGTATTGTAATGTGTACCACTGTTTAAAGTCCAGATTAAGATTTCTGGACTCAAGGCCTACTTTTACTAGCATGGAGTATGTATAAATTTCAGCATAATTGATTCATTTTGTAGGTCTTGCTGTGTTGCCTGATGCATTTAATTTTAATAAAGCAAATGTCATCATTACTCCAGAATGATAAGAAAGGCTATCTGTGGCCAAGTTATTTCACAGTAAAGTTTTTATTGTGAAAATGATACTTCCTCTTAAATGAGCTCAATGCTTATTGCTTCCAAATATAGAATTTAGAATAATGTATATTAAAAGTATATTCTCAAGATGTTATTGTTAATTAGAAGGTACAGAGAATACATATATTGGATTATGACTAGGTAAACTTATTTTTAAAAGGGAGCTTTGTGCCCTGTTGTTGTCTGTCTTAGAAACATGTAACCTACACAGACACAGAAAACCCAGCATAGACCAGCACACTTTCAGTTCTTTTAAACCAATGGAAGTTCAGATTTCATGGAGTTAAAAAGTTTGCTTGCAATCTTCTCTATGAATGTGATGCAATTATTTTCTATTT
This sequence comes from Scytalopus superciliaris, assembly GCA_013400415.1. NCBI lineage: Eukaryota > Metazoa > Chordata > Aves > Passeriformes > Rhinocryptidae > Scytalopus > Scytalopus superciliaris. Next base: position 163,791 of record VXBX01001703.1, on the reverse strand, counting down.
GAACTTTAAAAATTACTGAGGTACTTTTCCTGAGTGATGGCACAGGGTTGTTTTTTTTTTTTTTTTTTTTGATTGTAGCAAGAGATATCTATAGTCCCTTTAAAAATAAGTTCTGTCATTCATGGAATGGCTAAGGTCTTTTCTATCTCTGCCTAATTGATGAAGTTTCATAATTTTGTTTTACAACTAGTTTTAGAAATGCCACAAAATTTATCAGAATAAATGTGAAGTACGCATTTGCAGGCAAAGAAGCTCTTTTCTTTTGACATGTTTGGAGAGTAAATAGCAGAAGACAGATCTCTTTTGTGATGAGGATATGTAGGTCTGGTGTATAATGATGGAGTCAGAAGAACAGATTAATTCATATTTTGTATCACAAAAAGCTAAATAAAAACATTAGGAAAAATCATCACCAGGCCAAGTCTTTGTACTGTTTGTTTCAACATCCAAGAGTAAACAAGTACTCCTGGAAGAAATTGTCTTCACTAGGGTTTTTGTTTGTTTATTTTTTATAAAAAGTCAACAGGACTAATCCGTGAGAATTAGAGAGGCCAGTCAGTGGGAGGTCAGAGTATAAAGCAGAAGCGCAAAACTGCAACTTGCCTAATAAGAGATGAAATTATGTCAATGCATTTCTCTAATATGCAATTTGCATTAATCACTTTCTGGGAGCTTCACTAGTGTGCATCCATGCAGTGGTGTTCTTTCCCAAGCACGCACTGCCATTGTACATCTGAGATACTTTCGACATATTTTCTGATCATATTCAGTATGTACACAGTATGTTTGCAAGAGGGATATTGTATAACCGGACTCAAATAAAAATGCCAATTACATTGAAATGCTTCAGCATCAGCTCTCTTTATTACTGACACAATAATAGAAAAGAGGCAAGCAGTGCAATTTGCAAGCAATCGATTACAGTGTTATGCAGATTTTCTGCAGAGGAAAAGGAATTGTTCTGTTCACAGATTATGGATTCCTTGCTTGAGAAATAAGCTTTTTTCTTTCCTTGTTTCTTTGTGTAGGCTAGTCATTAGGACCCATTTAAGAAAGCCTGGGAATTCATACTGAATTTATAATATGACTATATGAAATCAATAATATATTCATGAACAACATTTGTTATATATAAGCAAACTATGAACAATATTTATGGGGATAGGCCAAGTTCTACCTTTCTCTACTGGAATTTGTATCTGAAATTTATGGCGACAATGAGGCCCACTAAAGAAAAATTTAAAAATTGCATTCTCATGCCTATACAGAAAAAGGGAAGCATTATGCTGCAGGTTTAGAACTTCCAGATTTCAAGCAATGTGTTATGGCAAGTAGCCTTATAGGCTACAGCTCCTAACCTGCTCCTGGCAGTAGTGGAGCTGTCTACATCCCATGCAGGTTACTTGCACTTCAAGACTGGGAATTAAACTGGCAGTAGGATAGCTGTGTGGGCATGTGGAGTCAAGCTTAGCAGCACCGTGTAAGGGTCCAGGCAAGGCCACCATGGCCTCTGAAAGCTGTAAAGGAGCTTCAAGCTCTGGGTGGGGTGCTAACATGCACACAGTATATCCTGTAGTATGGTATCTTTACAACATCATGGATGTCCTTAAAGAAAATTGTTATGATATTCTACCATAATGGTTTGAGTATCTTAAAAGTAATTTGTTCCACTGCTGGATTGTTTTTTTTTTAAAGCAGACTGAGTAACTAAACTAAGCAAATTGAGAGTTTGGTTATGTAAGTATTTTACCTCTGAGCCCAAAGTGGTCCTTCTCAGTATGTTATGTTTAAAAATATTTCTAATCCTAACTGTGTATAAGGTGCTCACAAGGGACAAATAACTTAATATTGACACAGCCTTAAATATATTGAAAATACATGAATCAGAATAATGAGATTCATAAATATGTTAATATTAATGGAGAAACCTTTTGGGAAATGTAGTGTAAAATCAAAGAAAAAGATGAACTTGAGATGTAAGCAATGATTCTAGTTAAATGAATAAAAAATCGGATATTTTGTTCCTTATGTCAGAAAAAGACATTACATCCTTTTGAAATGGTACTTATGTCTTTAATTCTGTCATAACCAGAAAGAACACAAAAAACATTAGGAGAAAAGACCTAAAGGTATCTCTGAAAGCCTGTTAATAAATTAAAACCCTGGAATGATTTGTTTTTCGCATCGTGTAAGGAGGAAAGCACCATGAAGCCTTTCTTTCAAAAATTCTCTCTAGAATCAATTGACTAATTCTACACTAAATTTCAAGGCTATAAAACTTTATTAGCAAGAAGAATATGTATATTGTTATTCATTTGTTCACACTGCAATGGTTAAGGTCCTGTCAGCATTTCCATTAAAGCCCCCTATAATTTAACGGGAAATTCCAACACACATAAAAATATATTCAGGCTGCATTTGACAAAAGGGCTTCTGTAACCAGATTCTCAAAATAATTATGTTTAGATGTTTTACAGCTTGAAAAGAAGTGAATTTTCATGTCCTTAGAGGTACATACCATCTCATACCACTGCACAGTATTACCAATGTCAGCAACTGCAAGTGCTCTTTATCTCTCTCTTTCCTGGCTGACCTCCACTGCCTACCCATTGTTGCACAAAGGAGTCCATAATATCTGTCCTGCTTCTATTTACTGTGTCATCTTTGATTTATCTGTATTATTTACCCTTGTTGTGTTGTGATTTTTGTCTTGAAAATTCTTCCATGGAGCTTCAGGACTGCCCAGGGTATAGGGATAGATTCTGTATGCAAAGATCCTATATGTCAAAAGCACTGAGCTTTTGATAAGGGCTTCTAGGACTGTCTGTGGTGTTGGATGAAGGCCTAGATCTGCCCTGGTCAGGGAGTTGAGGACAATGCACAGATCCACTGAGCCTAGAGCCCAAAGGGGTGCTGGGTTGGCCCAGTCTGATGTCCCTATTGCAGGGGTCCTGGGGCTGAACCCCATCCTAAACCTTACACTAAACTCAACAACTGTACTGATGTGGAGGGACATCTTCATGGTCCCTTCCTCAAGTAGTTTGCTCCCATGACTAATCATATCCTCTTCAAAAGGCTGAATTTCATGTCTTAACAAGAGCAATACATACTTTTTGATACAGCAAGAAATGTTTTACTGCTAGTGATTTAAACAGATGCTTGTTGTACATGTGACTAAGGCAGACTATAACTCGAGTGTTCAGAAAGACTTCGAGGAAAGACTTTGGGTGTTGGAACCACCACACATTCATGCTTTAAACACAGTTGTTCAGTATAGGGACATCATACCTCTAGACTATCAGGTGAACCAAAGTTCTGCACTGATCACTGGTAAACTATGCTTGTCAGGGTGAGAAACAAAATAGTTCAGAAGCTTTTATGTTTCCTAACTATATAAACAATCTTCTGTGAATGTCTCAAAAATCTATTTAAGATTTGCAGAAAATCATGGGGTTTTCTTTGCAATAGTAAAGATGAAAGTGTTTGTAAAAATTTTCAGATTCTTCACTGCTTAGCTGAGCTGTCTGCCTGCATAACACTGGAAGTCAAACTGTTTATTTAAAAATGCTGCTTACTCCATTTCTTTAAAGTTCTCTCAAAGATGCCTCTCATTCATGTGTAGCTGACTACTGTAAATCAGCAGTGTTTTCAAATCTCAAATCAATATCCTGGATGCTTCCAGAGAAATTAATTAGTCTCACTGAGAAGTTACTTTCCTAAGTTGGAAAAAACCCATTTGCTCCTGTTGGTATTGACTACAGTCAACTGGATAGACACAATGTTTACCCTCCTAAGAGGGCAATTTAACTGCTCCAGGCAATACAGTAAATGTAAGAACACACTTTTCTGCTGTTTGGTTTGTAAGTATTGACCACACACAGACTTTAGGTTGAATACAATTGTTTCAGGCTATTGTTCCACTACCCATTTTTATGAAGACCTACCTTTGATTCTAATATGATTCTTAAATTAGTACTTTTCTGTTTAGGAATAATCCCTAAAAGCAGTATATATAAAAAATCTCTATTGGAAGCAGATAGACTTTATAAAAAGGAAGCTCTACAATTGAATAAGAGATAATAAATAATGAATACTGAGATTATGAAATCTTACAATGTGCACTAGGAAGTAATTTTTGACTACAAAACACAAACTCATTAATATAATTTGCATACATTTCCACAACACTGCTTACATATTTACTGTATTTTGCAGCACAGGAGTGATGTAATAATAAGTGAGAAATTGATGACTTCATTAGTAGACTTTGGACTAGTGTTGCAGTGCTTCCAGAGTTGCAGAACTCTCATTCCCCATTCCCAAGAAAAAAGCTTGGAAACTTGGAAATTTTTGTATTTCCTAGTAAAAGGGGAGTTTTTATTTATTTCTTTTTCCATCACTGAACATTTTCTTAAAAACACCCCAAACAAAAACCCCCCAGCAAACTTAAGTGGCCTGAAAATGGAACAATGTATGTTGGACTGCCTTGCACTTGCTTTTAACCATTGGTCTTAAGGTCTATAGTTTGTAATGTTAGCATGTCATCAGGAAATTAAAATCAGTAGTCAAATTCTCCTCTTCTCTAAAATGTCTTAGCTCAGCTAGAGTTTATTTCCCAAGAGATGAACTGTAGGACCACAGAACCATATATCTTTGTTTCAGCAAATACTCTGATGCTCGGTATGTCTCGAGAGACAGACTTTCCTTTAGCTTATTGTCTCAGATACATTCTGAGCAGATGGGAGATGTGGATCGAGGACCCCTTGAGCCGAAGAAGACTTGAAACACACTCTTGTCTGTGGAGAAGTGCTTTCACCTCTGGGGTCCTACTGACCAGGGAGGGACTGCTATCTTTTCACTTTTTTTAAAATTTAGTCTTCGATTATTTTCAGATGAAACTGTAACTTTGAAAATAACTGAATGGGTTTTTGCTGAAAACAACATTTGATGAATGCTTTATTTGCTGAAAAATTTCTCAGCTCTATATGAATAATTATGGGTTTTAGTAAATTCTCTCTAGAGAGTATATCAGATCATTTTATTGCACATAGAATAAAGTTAGAAACACAGAAAGTGCTCTGCAGTCAGCTTCCTGCATGTCTATTAAAAGTGGAAAGCCCTGTTGGGTTTTCCTTCCTATGACAGCTTGCCCGTAGCTCTTTAATCAGTTTTCCATAGCTGAAAAGTGTTGTTGGCTCTGTTTATTACTGAGAACTTTGAGTCTATATTTTCTTCTTGGTGTACCCAACATGAATCATGGTTTATAAACATCCTGTTGATATTGATAGAATAACTGACAACTTAATAAGACTTTGATCTTTTCAAGTAACTCACATACAAGGAAAATGTTGGTAGAGTCTTCAAAGTACTAACATAAAAAACCCCAAAAAGCCTCTTATACAGGAAAAACTCCTTGAGTCTAGCATGCACACTGAAACATTACTTCATGTGCAGTGCTTCTGAGAATATATATTTAAAAAGTCCTGACATATTTTGAGATTCCAGAATAAAACTCCAAAATAAATTAAATAAAATTTCCCTAATTCAAAGAATACAACAACTGATTTCTTTCCCCCTTTTTTTTTTACAAGATTATATTCTGGAATTTCTTGCAAGCGCTATGAGAAGGGTAAGTTATTCTGAAATCCAGATTTTTTTAATTTTTCTTGGGTTTTTTCTGCTACTTTTAAAACATTTTCTATAGAAACTATGGTTGATATCAGTTATAGAAATGGCTATACATATGGTTATATATGTGGCAATACAGTTATCATTTAGCAAAGCCCGATTTGTTCTTATGTCTAAGGATAGCAAATGGTGCTTTATGTAAAAATAGAGTTTTAAAAGGGTATAATTTATGATGCAAGTATTCTGTCAACAGTTACAAAACAGCTTTTAGAAACATCTTTTATGAGAGGCTTTTTTTTTTTTCAAACTAGACTTTAAAGGTGACCCTGTGGAATACAATAGATGGGACAAACAGTGAGAGACAAGTTTCACATTGCTTTTGAGTAACATCTAAATCTTCATGGTGGCCCCTTTGATGTGAGCCCAAGAGAACTGACCACCTGTGTTGCTTTGTGCAGTGATGATTTGTTAATCAGGAAAACACGAAATATAATATGGCCTCAAGTAAACCTGAAGTAATCAGAGATTAAATTTAGGTTTTTTCCATGATCTTTATGCTATTATTTATACAAAATAAATAATTTATTCAACACTATTAATTGATTAATTCTGATGTTTTCACACAGACTTCCAAGATCATAATTTTTTCATTTTTAAAATTATTTTCCATATGCCTCCTAGATTAAACTGAATAAATCAGGTTAGGTTTTTTAAAAGGACAATCAATGTATATGACCAATTCTGTCTTACAGCTTTACAGATGTGAATTTCACTCAGTGGTTTTTCATTTCACAAGTCATTACTGATTATTGAATATATTTCTTAAGAAGCCACTACTATAGCACAATCTCCTGTGGCCTGATTTGTTCCCTAAGACTAAACAAAAGAACTAACTATTATTATTTTACAGTCATTTTGAAAGAATAAAGTAACCTGTTATTACAGGATGATAAATGCTGATGTCCACAGTCTTTCTTGTTTTCATGGATTTCAATACTGATCAATGAGGCAATGACAGATATTTTTCAATTTTTATATTGGCTGTAAATCAACCATGCAGCGGTCATATTACGTAGCAGTAAACACCCACTCTTTATAATTTCCTGAACATAAAAATTATATCCATTTCTTCAACTGGGAAGTTAATGTCAAGAGAATATATTGAAGCTTGAATTTCAGTAATGAAGTGCTGGACTGGTGAGCATTCTAGTATTTGAGACACTTGCCAGTAATTTTTTTCCTTTTCAGAGAGGAATTGCAAAAGGAATAGTGAGGGATTATTATACAGGAGCCTACAGAATATTGTCTTTTGGATTGTGTAATGTTCTTCAAACAATCACTAATATCAGGTTTCTTCAACAATGACATTTTAGCTTAATTGTCATCTTTTTTTTTTAGAGCATATCTGAAGGAAAACTCATATCTGTTTAGGTAAAATTATAATGAGAGAAAGTTGCTAGGGAGTTCTTAAACTACACATACTCTCAGGTGAAGATCTGAGTTATCGAGGAATGCCAGTTTAGTTCAGGCAGAGACAAAGAGTTTGGTTCAAGTCTGTAACACTGGTATAAAGGATTTTTTAGTCCACAAAGTTATACTGGTTTGAGTGTTAGGAGAGAAAGTATTAGGGTCCTCCAAACTTGTTTTACATGTTGCTACGACACTACTAACTTTAAAATGTCTTATAGGATTTCCTTACTTTTTGGGCTCTGAACCCAAATCTATCTTTTAGGATGTAAGTCATTAAGTGGCAAGACCAAGAGGTTCTGTTCTGTGGTGAGATGAATATCTGATGACAGAGAAATGCCTTAAAAATTCCTCCAACTTTTGAGTCATCACCAGAGGGGCTGGAGAAACTGAGAAGCTGGGGCTGCTGCTGTCCTAGGCTCATTAGTCCCACATCTCTCTGTTTATGTCCAGAGCAGTTTTAGCTCATGCCTGGAAGGGCACATCCTAGCTTTCTTTGATTCAGACCCTGGATCATAGGCTGAGAGTAGAAACATGGGCATGGGCAACAGTAGGATCACATGCCAATCAAACCTGTGTGTTTGGTAAAATGAGATGGCAGGTTACACACTGGCAACCTGCTTCAGAGGTGGAGTAGAATTAAATAACATAAGCACAAAAGGAGAATTATAGTTAACATGCATGGGCAAAGTTATTTGACAACTTCGTGCTGCAAATTTTATTTGTAGCGTGCATTTTTCTTTCAAAGTGTGCCTTTATGATACAATTCCATGCTAAGGCTCTTCCTACTGTCATCCAGATAAATGTGTTTCTACCTAAATGCTACTGCAAGCTCACAAACTCCACTTAGGATTTGTTTAGTTCTGTTTAGTATTTTTAATACATATCCTCTTTTCAAGTGAAGTGTTGCCTTTTTTGCCTTGCTTACTTTAAATCCACCATTGGGATTAATTTGGTTATTTACTCTCAATAATGGAAATAAGTCAAAAGGGAAATGCTTTTCACACTGAGCAGGCACCATGTTCTTCTGGAATGAGCATTCTTTTCCTTTGTTTTTGTAACAATCTTTTGATTTCTTTGGTTTTCCTTTCATGACATTTAGGAGAAAAGGAAACTGCTGTTGGATATGGGATGCCTGGGATTTCTGTTTTACATTATACTTTTTTAAATATTTGAGCTCTGCTTCATGACGGAACAAATTAGAGCTGAAACTGCAGGGTGGGTAAGCAGTCTCAAGGTCTCCTTATTTGATTTTCAGAGGTCTATATTTACCTTACTCCGTTTTATATTGTGAAGTACCCTTTCTGCTCATTCTGAAGAGTCTTTTATTGGTAGCAGGCTTCTAACTAATAGTTAGATGTACAGCAGCTGTCAATCTTCTCTATTGCTATGTTTAAAGAAAATCAACCAAACAACAAAACCCCAACAAAAAAAGGAGGTTTCTTCTGCCACATACTTTTACAGACATGCAAAAACTTCTCACGTGCCATTTCATTTTTGTTTATTCCTTCTGCCTGTTTCAAAGCACATTTTTTTTTGTAGTTTGATTTCAGCTGAAAAACCCTAAAACCTTAAAACAATGTGTTTGCCTTTTGTTCATAAGAATCTGGTGAATCAGAGACCTGCATGTTGCAATTTTGTTCAGTGGGACACCTGCAGTGCTGGTGCTGCAAACTGGTGCCTTCCCTGAGTCTCAGTTAGGCTCCATCCAGAAACTAGTACTCAGTTCAGATGTTTGTGACAAGGGCATGTATAATTTCCTTGCTTTTGTATTGGGTATATTTGCTGTCTAACAGAAATTTCAGAGAGATTCACTTATTCAATAGAAGGGCAAGAGAGACAAAACTCACTTCCTAACTTATCGCATCTATGCCAGTGGTTTGTTCGTTCTCCTATACCATAAGTAATAAAACTAGTTAAATGATCATTAAATAACTCCCATGAAGTTATAAAAATGCAATAAAAAAAATCTAACCAACACAGAGCACCTTGCATCATAGAGCCCTTTAATCAGCCTTTTCCTGAGCTGTATTCAGACTGGTGACCATAAATCTACCAGCTATCCAATCTCCAGCACCACATTCCCTGTTTCGTTATGAGTTCCAGGGTCACCATGGAAGGAGAGCGGAAATCTTGCTATAGTCACTATGGTGTGCCAAGCAGCTGTTCAAAGCCAGGGAAATTGCTTTGAACAAGGCAGAGAGAAGTTCTGATTTTAAACTTCCATATTAAAGTGGTAATGAAATGTATTTTTGTACATAGCTTTGAAAATCCCCAATGTGGAATCATGCGCTATCAAGGGTCATTTTAATAACATTGATTGTTAAAAGACACAGCTCCCAGTGTAAAAACAGAACTCATTAGAATTCAGGATACAGCTGATTACAGAAGAATGCGTAAAACTGAATATTAAGAAGATTAAGAAGAGCTGGGTGTCAGTGCTATATTCCAAAGGGAAATCCATCATGTACTTACTGTCCCAATCAGTGGTACCCAAAGGCAATGTGTACCTCTGTGAGTGTACCCTGCTGGAGAGGGAACTCTCAGAGTTTGGCCAAGGGTAACTATAAATATTAAAACCTTTATTATCAATGTTTGATAGAAACATAAAAAATTTATAGTTGTATACAAATCCTTTCTTTAGCAGAGGAGACACATGAGATTTTATACTGCCACTGTTAAGTCACTGTGTTTTTTTTCTTTCAGACAAAATCTAATTATTTCTGCCCAAATTTCTTTCTTTCTTTAATAGAAGTGGCATCATCCAAAAGAAGTAAAATAGAATGATAACTGAAGCCCTGTATATAGCTAAATAGTAGATTCTGTATCAAGGTCATTCAGATAGGCTGCTGCCCTGTTTTGTTTCCTTTTTCTTTTGTTTTCTTTTTTAATTTCCAATCCCCTAGCCTTTCTGCCTCCTTTTGCTATTCAGTATGTGTTTGTTATACAGTCTCTGTTGTTTAGAAACAAATGCATTCAGACATCTTTGGTACTTATAAAAGCAGTCTTAAATTACACCAATCATTATTATAACAGTAACACATAGAAGTTATGCAGCATATTGAAAATACGTTTATGAGATAGAAATGAAATGTGAATATCTACCCAAATGTGAATTTCCATGTCCTCACAACATGCAAATGGAATTACTTTCCACATTGTTGAAAAGATTCGTTAAATAGATGTGGAATCTTAAGAATCTCCTTGTTCTGTAGAGGAAAGTATATTAGATGTAGTAACATTTATATATTTAAAATATTATTATCATTATTGAAATGTAGGATTAACCAATCTTGCACTATTTGTGATAATGATACAATAAATACAAGCCTCCTGAAAAATACAATGTTCTGAGGAGCTATCTCATAGTGAATAACTGCACTAGTATCATTCTAGAAATATGCTTTATAGTTTTGTTGTGATGTACAAAAAAGTCAGATAGGATGTATTGGGTTTCTACATTTTGCTACTGTTTTGTGCCTTCTCAGCTGGTGTCTTTCAAGGGACCAGAGAGACAGTACTCATTGGGTCTCTTTCCCTACCTCAGCATCACCTCCAGTAAAGCCCCAACTTGGCTGTATCTCCATGTGGTACTTGGCAAAAAATAATCAATAACCATCTCTTCAGTTTGCCTTGTGTCTTGTTCAAGTCTATTAACATTATTGTTGTAGAAGCACTTGAGAGATACAGAGGGGATTAAAAAAAAAAAAAAAGGAACCAGCCATTTAAAATGTGCTCCTAGGCTTCCCATCCTCCTATGTAATGTGTACCACCATGTTGCCATGGCCCCACTACAGCTAGTAAGGCCTGTAAAAACCAATATGAATCCTTTTGGCTTTCACACAAACAAAACTGTGTTGCCAACACAGTATGTATAACTGTGTGGATGTTCATATATTTTGAGCAAAAATGCACTACACGTCCCTCCCTAGATTTAGATGTAGCAATGTGTTTATGATGACACTGCTGTTGCACTACTAAGTTACAAGATTCACTTTTGTTACATTGTTATAAGTATTTTTAATTTAAATTAACAAAAGACATCATAGTATTAAGTTAATCAAAACTATATGAATAACTGAAGATTCTTTTGAATAAATCAAGTATTTCTGAATAGACAAAGACTATAATACACTTTTCTGCAACCTAGGACAAGGTGTATTGTTAAGGGGTTTGGTAACGGTCCATGGACCCTCTCTGCTGTAAATGAATGTTTTTGAATAACACCAGTAATCTGAAGGTAATGAAAGTAGTTTATGTAAGGTGCAATAAACAGCCATTGTTGTGTCTACAGAACATTACTTTATGCTACTGTGAAGATGATGTCGTTTTAGTCTCCAAGCAGTCTTGAAAAAAAATTCAGAGGCCAATAGTCTGAAAGAAACAAGGACAAGATAATAACTAGAGACGCAATTAATCCCTGTGCTTTGGAATAGTACAAATTGTTACAACAATCACAGAGAAGGCTGTACAGAGGTTACAGGAAGGCAAGTTAATGCAATTCTTAAAAATACGGAACAAAGAGTGTTAGGAAGACCTAAATTACAAGAGTAAAGAAATGAAAATACAGCTTAATAAGAAACAAATGTTGCATGCTGTGTATTAACAGTGGAATGCTTGCAGAAAATATGGAAAAGTCTGTTTACTCAACCCTGATTCATGGGCAAAGGTTTACATAAACTGGGCTTCTCTCCTCATCACAAGTATGTGGGAAGTACTATGGGGATGGGTAGTCAATAGGGCTTCTCAGTCATTTGAAATCAGACACATATTTGGATTCAGACACTCAGGGTGAAAATTTGGTCACATAATTGTCAGCAAAAAGCTCCTATTTTATCACTGGGGCCAAAATCCCACTAATGCATCAGACTCCAGCTCTGTTGTCAGCACTGGCTTCTGTAGGAGCAACAGAGTGCCATCAGCCAGGATCTGTTGCTGGATCTCAGCTCCTGCTCCTGTGTCAGCACACATTGCTGTGTGTCTTCCCAAGCCATTTCTGGTGCTCTCTGGCAGGAATGAGCTTTTGTCTCATGGGCAAAGACGGAAACAGTAGCAATAAAAATCCTCATTAATGAATATACAGAGCAGATCATGATTTCAGTCATGCCCTTTCAACCTGACTGAACTTGAGGCTGTCTTGACTCTTATCAGGACTCTTTCAAGCCTGCATCACCTCCAGAAATCCAGAGAGCCTTTGGGAGGCTAAGTACCAGCTCCAAGAAAGTGTGGAAGAGAAAATGCACCTAGAAAGGATCACAGTGGATGATGTAAAATCTTATTACAGCCTATAGCAATTTAATGAAAGTAAGTCAGAATAAATAAATATCGGACATGGAACCAAGAGGCAGCTGACCTAGTCTGAATGGGAATTAAATTGCAGTTGACCTATTGCATCACTAAATTACACTTCTCAAGGGAAAGGGATAAGAGTTATATACTTTTTTTTTCTGCTTGAAAAAAAGTTTTAATAATTCAAAGAAATGTCTAATGTTGGTAAATGTGCATGGTAAGTGCTTGATGGATTGAATTCATTCCCCTTTTTGTGTGCTGACATCCTACTCGCTGCATAGGGAGATTCTACAGATGTACAGAAATGCTGCACAGGATGGGATGTTTCTTTATGGCATTTCCGTATGCTTCAAATCTCCGAAGAGTTTTCTGTGTGTGTGTTTTATATTGAGTCATTAAGTACAAAAACAAACTTATTCACAAACCAGCTTTGATCTAGGTTTCCTGTGATTTATCTCTTCTGCCTATAGCATGCACTGGAATCCTACCTGATTGTTATTAGCTCCCCAAATATTTATACCACTCCAGATAATCAATGCTTATCACATTCAATACAGACGTTACAAGTTCCTCAAAGAAAGACACTGTCAGCATAATAGCATTTTAATTACTGCAGCATATGTTTTCAAGTAAGTATTTTCTTTACAGTATCAATTAAACAGAGTAACTATATATATCTAATTAAAAGATGATGTCAAAAATATTGTACATGTAAATTATAGCTTTTCCCACTAAGTGTAAGAAGCAATAATGCAGTGTCTTGGAGGTATTAATGTTCACTTCATTTAAATCATGTTGCTAGTGCTGTTTGCTGTTTCCATTCCCTTGCGTTTGCACTCTCTACAGGATGTTTTTCATTCAACTGCTATGTAAAACAAATTTGCTTGTGGGGGTTTGGTGATATAAAGTATCTGACTGGCACCAGTGCATTAGTTATTCTACAAGTAACTGAAAACATAAATTCAATATTTGGAGAAGTAGAGATAGCAGCATCTGCTGGTTTAGAAGAAGCAGACGACATGTTTTTGTTATCAAGTGTGCTGGAAGTTAACGGGGAAGTTCAGTGGAGAACACACTGAGCCCTTCTGTCCCTGAGCTTCCCAACTTAATGTAGCCTCTAACTCCTTGCACCATTTTGACGTTCTCAAAAAAGAAGTAAAATGTTTCGTTCTTTTTTAAGCAATTTCAGAGAAAATTATATTATTAACTTTGTAAGGAAGACTAAACATTCATCTGTCTCCTAACAGAATCTAGTCTAGAAACATCACAAAAATATTTCTGTAGGCAGCACAGTCATGCTTTGAAGAGGGGAACTACTTTTTGTCTTTGCAAAAAAACAAATTATTTGCTAAGTAAATAATAGATATGCCTTGCTTTTTTTAGGGGAGAATTTCTTCTGTTATCTTTTTGCTATACTTTTCATCAGATATATGATAGCCTGGGGGTTTGAAACACAAAAGCAGAGAAGACAAGCATCAGTGGATAATAAGTGGATAATAAGTGCATAATAAGTATTTCCCAGGTACAAACACTATTGACCCTAAAAATGGTCTAAAACCATGAGAGAGATGGTTATACCAGTGAAAAGGCTCTCACTATATTGGACCTGTATAAGTTTTCTATCTTTATAGTCACAGGAATATGAGAGTTGACATATTTACCATTTCAGTAGTATGACCTTCAATAATGGTCGTATCTTGAGCTGTAACGTCAGTCTTATGCATACATGTGTTATTTACTCATTATAGCTAATGTCCCAGAGCACTGGATGGTGATGCCAGACATTTTTAGTTGAACCTACTAAATATATTACTAAATTTTTTAAAATAATTCTTATGAGTATATTAATATTTATGTTCAATATTTATTTTCCCATCTTTGGATTCACTTCTTACCAAATTAAAATTAAAAATATTTTTGAAGTGGTTGAACATTGTTTTTATTAGTGTTCTCATGTCATGAATGTACAATGTTTTTTTCTCTAACGTATATAGAATATACATGCATAAATATGTGTGCACACACAAGCAGGCATACAAAAGTCTGCTGAACCTCTTGGTACTTCTGACTCACAATGAGTTCAATAATCAAGGTTTTTCTTGAAAATTCCTGCTCCTGGGGTCACTGGATTAGTTCAAAATTTCAGCTTCTGTGCAAAACACAGGCTTCCTGGAACCTCAAACCCACCCGGTAAATCTGAACAGATTCAAAAGGCATGTAACGCTAGTAAGTTATCTGTATATTCAGAAGGAGAGAATAATTTGGATAAATACTTATTTGAAAGTTTATAATCCACCTGAATAAGTCCACTACTGCTGTTTTTTTGCAGGCATACAGACTGGCCATTTTACAAATAATGCAGTGTAATAATTGTAGGTCTCCAAAGACTATTTCTAGTCATGTTATCTATGAAGGGCTGTTTCTTCTGCTTGAAAATTGTATCTTATATGTCATTTTTATTGCTGCTTACTAGAATCATAGAATTATTTAGGCTGAAAAGACCTTCAAAATCATTGAGTTCAACCATAAATAAAGAATTTTGATGAGGTCTTTGTTTTGGGTTTTTTTTTGGTTGGTTTGTGAGACTTTTATTTCAACAGGAACTTTTCATTTACCTGATGTTATTATTTTGTGCTTTGCAAACTCAAAGTGATGGCTTGTGCTTACTTATAAGGCATCATAAGACCATTGATTACCATAACAAGACGACTTAAAAATGCAAATTAAAAGTAGGATAAAATTTACTTAATTCATAATTGAATGTAAACTCTTGTTCCTAGAAAACAATTGCACATAGGTAGATAATTTTCAATGCAGTGGATGAACTTTATATACTTTTGTAATTCATACGATTGCTTTTGTATGACAGCTCTGCTGAAGGATTCTGACAAATGTGATACTCCCGGTGTGGGAATGTCTCATCCATGTACAAACTGTACCAATTCAGAGTAACATCCAGTGGGACTAAAGCACTATCTGGTGACCTGGAAATGTAAATACAAAAGAAAATTGAAAAAAAAAGGATCATTTTGGTACTGCAAATTCTGGTTTAGGATTAAGGAAATTGTCATGGGAAATAGTTGTGGCTGAGCATGCTCTTCCTGTGTTGATTTCTATTAGAAATTTATTAATTGTCTCCTTTACCCCATTAAAGTATAGAGAAGGAGTTGTAATGCAGATAGTTAAATTCATGGTAACAACCCTTATTTTAATGTGCAGAGGTGTACTTGTGAGCTGATCTGTTGCATTGATCTCTGAGGACAATAACATCAGGAGATTCAGTGCCACTGAACTTGCACACACTAGAAGGGCAGTAGATTAAAAGTTGATTCACTGTTTTCCTTCAGCATAGATTGGTTTTCTTCAAGTAAAGTTTCAGGTCACTTCTGGGGCATCATCACAGGTAAATCAGCACTGTTTTTATTAGCCCCTCTGGTAGATAAGAAGGTTTCAGTTTTAATGATTGCAAGATCAAATATTTGACAAAAAGTGAAAAGCAAAGACCGGAGGTATATATTCTAAAGTGAAAGAGGAGGGAGAATAATGAGTTTGAAAAGAATAAAACACAGATTATTCAGTGGAAAAGAATGCTACAAAAAAGAATGCTATGTGAATCTTCGGTTCCCCGAGTTTCTGCCAATTCCTTTTATTACTATTTCAAGTAACCAGGTACATATGGCATGTTTGTAAGTAAAGCAGTCAATGAAGTTAGTTACACCTCTGCATTTATTACTTTACCCCTGAGTATTATTAACTTTTACATTCCCCATAAAATATAATTTATCACTTAAATAATTTGCTTTGTGTCAGGGTTCAGTGTGCTCCAGTGCTTTCCTGCTCATTAAATGAGATATTTTTACTTAATGAGCCCAGAATGTCCTTTGCATTTAACATTAGAATTGATTTCAAACACTCCATTTTTCTAGCATATTTGTGTGTAATTTCTGAATGTGGACTTCATCCCACAGTTTTACACTGAAGAAAAAAGAGCTACAAAGAATAATGATCCATGAATTCTAGAGAGGGACACAGTAAGTATGGATGAATAATAAAAAAAAAACCCTATTATCTACCTGCACTTTGTGTTCTTTCATCTAGTTTGAAAGTCTGGCTTACTATTTGAACCTGATGCTACAGTTATGACATACATAATACTTCATTGGAAAGGTGTTTTTAGAAAGGACTGCAAGATACTGATTTCCATGAAATTAACAGCATTTAAAAATAAACCCATCCTTGTATGTATGTGTGTGATTGATTCGTTTAACAGGTAGTCTTTCAAACGTACGCAGTTCATATATCAAATATAAATCCGTAGGATAAAAGAATGTCATAGAACTCTAGCAATATGCACCTAATGGGGATGTGGTTCATCTCTTTGCAATTGCAAATAATCACTTTGCAATTATTTAATAAAATCTGTGTAGAGAAACCCTGTGTTGTGCAGTAAATCATTTACTCATAGTAATCACTGGAATAAAAAAAAAGCAGCCCAAACCTCTGAGCTACCTTAGCAGTTCCAGGATAAACACTGTACTGCTACACTTTAAATGGAATTTTGCCACTAGCTAGATCTCAATGAGTCAGTGAGTAGTATATGATGGATTCACAAGTGGGTGTTTGTTTGAGTCCATTATAACAAATGTGACCATCTGCATATCAGCTGTACACCACTAACATGCAGGGTGCAAGTCTGATCAGTCAGGTGCTCAGGATCCATGGTAATGCATGTGGCAAGAAACACTCAATAAATGATAGAAAAGCTGAAATTTAATCTCATAAAAATGCTAATATTATAATATAGGCGTTTTTTTCCTTACCAGTGAAGAACGAAAAAATTTGTTCTTAGGAAGTAAGCAAAAATAAAACACTGGTACCTTTAACTGAAGTTAAACGTTTCATTTTTCAGAGTATGTTTAGCCATCAGTAAATGTCATGTGCTTGTTTTCCCATGGTTGCCTTGTCTCACCTGATAAAGAGTTTGGGCCTCTCTGTTTGTTCCTCTGGATTGGGTTCCTTGGCTGGACTCCTTTTCCTACAAGGCATGTGCAGTCGTTGAACTTCTATGGGTCAGCAGAATGTGGGGATGGGTGTATATCATGGGATGTGCCATGGTTACCATGGCATACAGTGGGCAAAGGAGCGCAAGCATGAGGTAGAGTGGTAGGCAGCCTGTGCCTTGGGGTAGAAGTTCAGCAGCCTTCCTCAACACATTGTCATGTTTGCCAAGGGAAATCTCAAAATTCTCGTTAGACTGACAGTGCCAGGTTATTTAAAAAAAGTTTTTTAAAATAGTGAAATGCTTCATGAGACTTTGTCATGCCCTGTAGTTTATTTTGCTTTTCCTTACAGTCCTTCATCATTCTATTTAAGCTGCAGATAGTTAAGGCTGGTACATTCAAGCAATCTAAATTGAATTTTTTTTCATATTTTCTCACTGTAAAATGAAAACGAAGAGTGTTCTGGTTTGGTTTGGTTTGGTTTGGTTTTTCCCACCCCTGCAAAACTAATGCTACAGTTTGCTCTGGGGAAATGCTGAAATATCACTTTGGATACTGAAGTCTGTAATACTGTAGCATATTTATATGTCCTCATGAGATTTCTTTTCCTTACAATTCTATACTAGAAACAAATATGTCCTTAATTTTGTTGCAATTTTAAGGATATATGTGAGGTATTTTAAATTTTGTTTGAATTATTTTTCTAGATTATAATTTTGACTATTAGGTTTCAAACTCTAATATCAAAGAATTTATTTTTTAAATGGAAAATAAGTGATTTCAGTAAAATATATAACCAAAATAATTAATTTTTAAATGAATTTTTATCTCCTGCTCTCTGGGTGGATAGCAATTTGTCTGCTCTGGATGGATAATAGTTTGGTTGTTATATTGTAAAAATCCTAGGGATGTCTCAGTGTATGCAGAAAGAAAAATGTGATGACTGCACCTACTGGAGAAATTACTGTGATGGTTCAACAAGTCTTTTGGGAGAGGGGCTTTCTGTGTTGCTGAGAGAGTTAAGAATGGACCTGTGATTGCTGCAAGACAGTTTTCTCCCCTTTAGCCTGTATCAGTCTTAGAAACAAGTACAATTTTTAAGAAAATTCAAGTATATTATGAAGCAGTCAAGCCTGTAATATCCTCTCTATTCCTATGACTGCAGGTTGCATTTTATTACTTTGTGTGCAGCTGATTGTGGACAGGTATTAGGAGATAATTGTTTCCACTAAGGAACTCCCAAGGCTGGTTTTTGGTTGCTGTTGTTTCAGTTGATGGTGTGATCCTCAGTCTGGGGAAGAGCAATTTGTTGTGGCAAGTCTCTGGCAGACAAGGCAAAACCTGTGGCAAACCACCCACACGTGAGGTATTGCAGAGCTGGTCATCGTCACTAATGAAAAGGGACTAACAGGTGTCCTGGAGTCTAATTGAAAGGTGTACCTTTCAGTGGAGCACCTCAAAAAAGTGAGGAGCACAGCAACCTAAGCTGATCCCTGATTTTTCTCTGATATTCAAGATCCCTTGCCTGGGACCAGAAACGGTTAAAGAGGGCATAAATGTCAGATGGATATGAGTGTCATTTATGGGGTACTACATGGCTCCACTGGGCTTGCGTCAAAGGATCCAATATATGCATCTGTAGGCAACAAATTTTGCTTAGATTTATATTTGTTTTTAAAATCAACTACTTTTAGTTGAGAAATAATCTATGTGGCTTCAAGAGAGGGTGAGATAAAGGTGCTTATCAGATTCCTTATGGGAATGGCAGTAAGTAGTTTATAGCTAGTTTCAGTTAACATAAACTTTCCATAAATAAGATACATAACATTTTACACATTTAGACTAAGGCCAAAGGCTCCCTTCACTCTTTGAGAGCACTGACATTAAATTTTTTATTAGTAAGCATGATAAATAATGCACTTGACTTCAGTTTTGACTGTACTGTTGAGAGAAACTACTATATATTTCCTGGAGGAGTCCATAAATAGCCAACTTTAATGCTGAAGAAAAGTTTATTTTTCTTTTAAATTAATTCATTCTTCACTGACTCAAAGTTATTTACCTTCTGATATCTGCAGCCTTTCTTGCAGCACTGGTCTCTGTGTTGCTGCCATCATACTGTTTGCGTGTTCATGGCTGGCTTTCAAGCTATCATTTCTTTGTGTCCTGGGGCTATGTGGTGTACTTTTACAAAGGGGTCCTGGATATAATATTGCCACTGTCATCCACTTTGCCAATACTGTGTATATTTCCAGGTGTTCAGAAACTCTTGCAGAGAAATATAAATTGTTGTTCTTAAATCTTCTAAACACTACAGACTGTCTTGGTACATACTATGCCTGAGGTCATCTGGAATTATTTGAGCATTTTTCTGCTTTTATAGCTCAGATTCTTCACACTTTTCTATTTGAGTCTTGTAATGCTTTGACTTCTCTGCTATGTTTGGGATGCCCCCATATTGGTTTCAATTTGGCTGGAGTAGCTTCTCTTGCTTGCAAAATCCCAGGCTTTATTTTAGATCTTTTATATACTCTTTCCAAGTGTTTTATACCAAATCCCAAATGCCATCTGGCTTTCTATGAGGAAGCTAACCCTGCTCTCCATAGAGTGAGATCGATTGCAGTTCAGATCAATTAAAGACATCTCCATGTTTTCTCTCTCTTTTTGTACTGCTTGCCTGAAGTTGAATTTCTTGGATCTTTTTGCACTGGGACCATAATACATGTAGCCTGATTCAAATATCTTTCTAACCACTGCAAATCTTAAATGAACGTTCAGTAGTTGTTGAATGTTGTGAGTGATACAAGGCAGAGTTTCCTAGTATTCTGTGTTTTCAGGAAGTTAAACTGCGGTGAGAAATACTAAGGAGTCCAGAACTTTAACCTGAACTTCTGAATTTTCTGAGCTGTGATCTGAAAATTGTAATTTGGAGAAAAAAAACCCTCTATCAATGAAACTGGTTCTGATGTTCATGAATCTTAAAACTTTGCCAGTCTGCAAGAGTTTTTCTCTCTTACATGTTAAGTGCACAATGACTCCATGAGAAAAAGGGGCTTGAGTCTCAGACATCATACTGTATTAAAGGAACTGGTTTACTCATATTTTATTCATTAAATAATATTTGTCAATGTGTTTTTCTATTTTAAACTCTTACTGTAAAAGAGAGCATTATCACCTCAAAGTATTTGTTTCCTAGAGCAAATGCCAATACTATCCAGTCACGCCATATTCTCCTAATTATGCTGAGGGTTTCTTTCCTAACAGCATTTATTTTAGGGTGTCAACAATACTTCAGTTAAATGTAGTGTAAAGTGCACTTATTTAGCAAACTTGTCCTTCAGAAAAGGGTTTTTTTATCTTTAAAACACCACTAGATTGTTTCTTTCTGTCAGTGCGTGATACAATAGAAATCTTAAATCAATAACACTTTTTATTCCTATGCAATTGATGCATAACATCCTTCTTCACACAGAGGTTTAATGTGTTGTAAATTAATTATCTGGAATGAGTACAGGGTCAATGGACCTTGGTAGGACCGAGATGTAATGTTAAAGTGTTCCATTTCCTTCCAGCCCTGCTCATCTCTCTTGCCAACTCTTTCATATGTGTCAGTTATGCCATCTTCTGCAGTTTGTTCCCTTAAGTGTTGTTAATGCCCCTCTAGGGCTTGATCAATAGGAAAAATTTGGTTTACCATAAATTTGTCCAACAGTTTTCTTTCTTCTGAAGATGGAGTATCTTTATTAACTGTACTTGTACAATGCTTCTTAGTAAACAATTCTTACTCTTACAGAAGTTTAAAATAATAGCCTTATTTTAAATCATAATGAAATTGTGAAGATTCTGCTTAGGCTTTCAGGTGCCCAAAAATTAAACAACTATGTTTCAAATTTCTGTCAGGGGGAGTTTTACTTTACTACATCTACACATGAAACCACACAGATGAATAAAACTGTTATTAGCTGTGAAAAAATGCTGAGGGAGAGATTCTCAACCATGAAGAGTGCAATTAAAATACGCATTCACTGGGTTTAAAGTAGCCAATTTCCTTTAAAAATCAGAGAGGCAACCTCTATTACATTTTTTGAAGCCAGCTTGGCTATTAGTTGCTAGGGCAACAAGATTCAAGATAGTGAATAAGTCCTGTCCAGGCAGCACAGCGTTATGGGTGTCTAAGATAAGAAAGAAATGCTAGTAGGAACATTTGATTATAGATTATTTAATTTTATTTGCTTATTTATCAGTCTTTTTACTACAAAGATGGTCAGAATATGTGTACATTTGTAGTTAAAAAGATGCCGGTACATTTTAATTTTCTGAGTAACAGATGACATTAAACTATTAAGGCAGAANAAAAAAAAAAGAAAAGAGATGCTGCTTAAAACTCATGGCATGTTGGTGGGATCAATTTAATGTCCTGTGCTGTGTCAATGTCACTTTCATAAACTTTTGCTGAAGTGCTTTTCCTACTGTATGTTGAATGATGTTGTCAGGACTGTGAGTCGGGGGTACGGTGGATTTCAGTCTACTTTACTTCCCTTGATGAAAAGGTCACTGCCACTTGTAAATCTGTTTTACTCCCTGCACAGTTGTTAGTGTCAAAGTCTGTCAGCTCTGTGGGATGTTAAAATTATACAACGGTGGTAGGAACAAGGATCACAAATTCCCAAGTGGTACATCCCAAGAAAAAGTCTCTGATCTTTGTGTAAAAGTTTCGTGGAAAGTTTTTCATTCAGGATTTTCAACTCACTTTGGCTTGATTACAGAAATAAACAAAATTTCTGTTTCATTCCTCCCAGCTGGTGGGCCTTCCCCACTGATAGCTCATCACAGGGCCACTTGTCTGTAGCCCCTGGTTGTAAGCAAAATGATCCCCTTTGCTTTATTTTTTTAAGACTGCAAGAGCTCCAGTTAAAGCACAATTAAAACTTGGCCTGTGTTATGTTATGTGATTATGTTTTGACAAATCATCACAGTAGATCAGTTTTGCAATTATTCATAAATTATTTGGAAAATGCATGTAATAAACAAGAAGTAAAACAACTGACCAATTTAGGGGAGGATACCCACCCTCCAAACCAATTTTCCAGCCAACACAAGTAATGCAAATGATAAAACCCTCCAAAAACCTCTTTTTCCCCCTTTCTCATAGCATCATATCAACTGTTCCATGCATGTGTAGACAGTTTTTTTATTCAGCAGTTTTCCCATGTAAGTTGTCATACCTTGCTGGTAAACTGCAGCAAATGCAATGGGGAATGAAACCAGCTGGAGTGCCAACAGCACAACATCGTGCTGAGTTTGATTGATTATGACATGGAATTTTTGAAGTTTTATGCTCTGGCTGTACAGGAGATGGACACAAAGTTCTTTGCATGTGAAGTACGGCCAAAGCTTTTAGGTGGTCAATTGCCTGCTTAATCCAAAGGCCTCCACTAAGACAGAGTCAAGCTTTTCATACTGTGAGGTATTTCCATATGACCTTGCAACTAAATTGATTTTTGAACTGAATGGAGTAGTTTGCTGCTGAGGAGACAGAATGGGACCCGAAGGGGGCAAACACTGAATCTTTTTGGCTTGACTTTCAGTCAAGGTAACTCACTGGGGTCCTGAAGGTGACGCAAGTAAACATCTGCCAAGTGAATCTTCGTGTCAAGGCAGCCATTGTGGGCAAACTGGGGTAGGCAGCCCTGGGTAAACATATATCAGTGTGCCAAGTAACCATCAGCACGACGGCATCCTGGTTTCCTTTTGCCTTATTTTTGACTGGGAAATGCTCTTTATGTGCTGCTGAATTTGATCTGGAAGCTGTCTCAGGCACTCATTTCGGTGGTATGAAATCAGAATCTACATACAAAGTTTTTCTTACTGTCTATTAATAGTTTGAATGATAGGTGAGTAANCTGAATCTTTAATTACTCTGAGAAAAAATTCACTGCCATCTCTATTAATCACTACGGTTTTATAGATATCTTTCAAAATGTCATCCAATTTGTCTTTAAGGTCACAAACACTTCTTGATTCTCCTTTCCTGCCTCCTGAGAGAATTGCAGTATAAAATTTCACCTCTTCCCTTTCTTATCAGATTCATTTTTACTGTTTGACATTGCTAAAATCCAAATTGTAGATATTTGAACTTACATAATTAGAAAGCTGAATAGATGTCTGTCGTATCAGTCCTTGTGTTTGCTGAAGACTCACAATGTTAGACAGAGGGCATGGCTGAGGAATGTAAACAAACATCCTCCTTATCAGGACTTTTACCACTAAGAAATAGAAAATAACATTTTTTCCCTACCCTCTGCCCTCCATTATCCTTCCAGTCCTCTAGACTTTGCTGAAGAATTCTAATTTTTAGCTTTCCTAGGCACAGGCAGGTGAAGAACAATTAGGAGCTGTTGAAATGATTCTCCTAAAGGGGAAGAATGGTTTCACACTCTCAGATCTGTACACGCTCATATGATGCACATATGGTATATAGATATTTTTTCACTCTGAGATAAATATAGTGTATCTGCATACACCCTGGGGATATTTTTATCCTTTATACAAACAGATTTTCATAAAACAGATGTTATGTGTATTTCAAGACAAAAATCAGATATCTATTTTTGACAATAAATCAATCCAGATTAATCAGATTTATTTTGGAAAAGTCTTCTATACATAATTCTAGGCAAAAAGGAAATAGAGCCGAGAGCAAAGACTCTGCCAGTATTTTGAGAGCTTTGGAAAAGTTACCTATTGATGAAGCCTACTGACTGAATATTTGAGATGATTTACAGACAGCAAAATGTTTAAGGCCTTGTGTGGCACTTGCAGATTCCCCAGGGGCAAGGGTTGCCAAGCTGTACAAATATC
The DNA here is from genome assembly GCA_013400415.1 of Scytalopus superciliaris. Lineage (NCBI taxonomy): Eukaryota > Metazoa > Chordata > Aves > Passeriformes > Rhinocryptidae > Scytalopus > Scytalopus superciliaris. The sequence continues at coordinate 139,546 of VXBX01001703.1, read as the reverse complement.
CCGTATAAACAATTTAACCTTTTCCCTTAGTAAATTAATTTGAAATGTTAAATTTTAAAGTTATTATAAAGCAGTGTGGTCCTTGAGATGGAAGAGAGAATTCTTAAGTACTCCTCATTCTTTGAGTCTTATTTGGCCATTAAAGTCATTATACAGATAAACCGGCTTGTCAGACACCTGCACAGCAGTATCTTCCAGGTATTTCTGATGCTTCTTGCTTACCCTTAGCCCTTGCCTTACTTCAAATGTTCAGTCATGTTCTTACTGCTTCCTTTCATGATAGACATAATTACACCCCTTTGGCCTTCTCAGACATATGTCTTCTATGTGTCAGTCTACAGAGCTTTGGCTATTTTCTCGAAGTCTGAGATTATCATTGTGTATCCCCTCTCTTTTGTTTTATTTTAAATAAAGATTTCAATTATTTCTTTTCAATGCACTGAAACACCTTTCATGTATATCACAGTTTTCCAGATCTCCCACCCGCTTGCACAGTCTGTGCCGAGTCACAGCCTTTTCTCTTTTCTTGTTATTTCAGAAAGGCACTTTCTCTTTTTAATTTGTGTCCTTAAATCTTGCCTGGAAACTTTCCTTTCCTTCTTGGTTTACAAGGCAGTATTTTGGGATATTCTGTCAGAAGGACTACCAAACACTACCATATTATTTTGTAGATACAGTGACATGCTGGCAGACCCCAGAGCAGTGCTATGAGGTAGTACCGCAGGTCCCAGCTGTGTGCAGATGAAAAATGTCTCTTGTTTTGAGCTCTCTTAAGTGACCCTCTTCTGATCCTGGGGAAAAACTTACCTTTTGCTTGCTTACAATCTTGTCTCAAGAATGAATGTTGTCTTAGCAGAGTTGAACCATTCCCGATTTCTCTTCAGCTAATTTTTGTTTTGTTTTGGTTTGGGGTTTTTTTTGAGAATGAAGCCATTTAATATACATGAGGTGAACCAGACCAGATATGAATTGCCTTGCCCCAGGACATGAGTTCCTGTGAAGATTCCTTTTGTGAACTCTTACAGTGGCAGCCCAAAGAATCCCCTTATTTGCATGTTCAAGACTAAAGGACTAGATGGAGACATGAAAATTTGCAGTAATTTCTGCAATATATGATATGAAACATCAATATGTTGGTGGTAGGCTAAATGGCTGCATTCATTTTTTGAAAGAAATGGATGTGTGACATGACCATTATATTACCAGTGGTAACAAGGAGTGGACAGCATTTTTTGGAAAAACTCCAGGTCAAAAATATGGCTCAAGCAGAGGTTGAAATTGAAGCCCCTGCTCAGCTGAGATTTGGCAAGAAGTGAATAAATACCCATAACAAATCCTCAGCTGCTCCAATTCATAAAGGAGGAAGATAATTCCCATAATGGAAAATCATTCATTAATGGTAATCCCCAAACAGAGGCCCTCAGCAGCAATAGTAATTTAGACAGGGAGTGAGAAGAATGACATTGATCAAACTATACTAAAAATGAGAAACTTTATAAAGATTCTCAATTTGTGGCAAACTTTGTGCTCTGAAAAAAGAAGCTTGTACTGATACTTAAATTTGCAGAAGCATAGAGTCTTTAAAAAAAAAATAAAAAGGAAGAACAACTAAAACCTCTGTAACACTTTAACCAGACTCATTGAGTTGCTTTTCTGCAGATACTTTGAAGGAAAAACAATTAAGAAGAGCTAGTGTATGCATAAGTGCTAAATATTTGAGACATTCCCAGCCACTGCCACATGACAGCAATCCTGTCCCTGGGGTCAGGCTGTTCCCTGGTAATCTCAGTGTGAGGAATGTCTGGGATAGTGAATCTGCTGGGGAAAAACTGGTGTCTCACCATTCCTTAACCAGGATATACTCCACTTTTATACCTGTTCATTCAAAAAGTCTGTGCAACAAATCCAGCAAAACTGTCTTTACTACTAAGATACAGAGTAGAAAATTTTTCTAATCTGCTTCTTTTGAAATGATATTTCCAATCTCTTCAACCTTTTAATTATTTCAACTGCAAGCATTGTGTGCCCCCACAGGTGCAGTGGCATTCTGCATTATTTATACCTAATATTTGATGTATCATTTTTAATGCAAAAAATCAGTGTCATATAAGTCCCTTTATATAGACAAAAAAAGAAGAAAACAAACCCTTACATCATTGCCATACACTTATCCTCCATGTACAGTTATGATCTGGGTTGCCCCTATATTTGCTTAATATATGAATAACAGCATGGATTTGCCACCTGCAATCAGATTTTACTGCAGGAATAAAGCAAGGTCAAAATAATATCTAATGTTTAGACAGCATGCTATAGTCTCCCTGTCAGCAGACTATTCTTAAATAATAGTAACAAATTAGCATTAAAAGCTCTCCACAACAAGATGTGCTAAAATCGTACTGGATGTTCAGTGACCTGTGCAAAGAAAAGAAAATGCAATATGCTGCTTTCTAGTGCTCTCAGCCCCAGCTGCTGTAGTGTCAATTATGTTACTACAGCTTTTCAGAGGTGGAACCAGCATGACTCAAGAAAATAACAAAAAAGGGAAGGAAGAAAAATTAAAAAAATAAATTCTGGATGCAAGAATAGCGATTACTGCAAGAGGAGAATGTTTTGCTCCAGCACTGAGTTTGAAGGGGTTGCCCTCTTTAGCCCAATGGGAGCCAACTTCCCTGCTGTGTTCTCTGAAGTGGTTCATTGCAGAGCAGTAATAGTATATCTTAATAAGCATAACACTGTGAACTGAGGCATATTTTTAAGTCAGACACATGGAAGGGAAACATATCAGAGCAGAGCTGTGTTATTTTTAATGGAGCATGTGTTTGTCTTGTAAGTGTGTCAGAAGAAAAGGAACAGGTCTCAGGTTTCTTCTCACCATGTCTAATGTAGGATGGGCACTCCAACTCCCTCTCTAAGTGACATCAGTGATCTTTGATATTAAAAATGACACTGGATGGTCTGGACTCCACTTGCACCTCACGTTCAATGGCATTGAATACATACTGTGTATAGCAGTGTTCATTGAAGCTATCCTTCAGAGGAAGCCCTTTGAAAACCAGAAAGACTAAGGTAGTTTTCATTTGATAAACAAGATTATAATAAGAGACTGTCTTTTTGCCAGATTTACATGAGTGCATGGTACAGATGATGGGTGACATGCTCTGAAGGAAAACATATTTCCTTTTACTTTTAACTGGAAAATAGATCTTGCAGCATGGAATTGATAGCTGCCATGTGTACGATACCCATGCCACTCACCTCTTATTCTTAACATCAAAACCACTATTAGAGTAAAAATGTTTGCAATGAAATTCCAAAGGAAATTTTAAATTTCAATTAATATTGATAATGGGTTTTTTAATAAGTCTTGGGTCAAGATGTATCATAAATATATTTTCCACAGAAAAGGTATACTTATTCTGTCTTTGTGATATGAGTGGATCTAGTCTTACATCCAGAAGCCAGCTGAGACTGCTTGTCTATTATAGTCTCTTCCACCATTCCTGACAAATGAACAAATAACTAGATGCCCTGTGAAACATTTTAAATAGAACTGTCTCCTGGAAAAGCTGTTACGGACAGAGACAGGTTTGATCCAGATCAAGGAAACCTGCTTTGGAATAGAAAAGATCAATACTGGTCACTGGCTTTTTTTATTTCTGATTTATTTATTTTTTTAACTAAGCAGAGGTAAAGTTTATGATGAATAAAGTAAAGCAGAAAACAAGCAATCTATGAACTGAAGTGCATCCTTCTTATTAAACATTATTGTGCTCTTAAAGCAGTAGCAGAAGCTGTTGCTATGAACTCTATCATGCAAAAGGCTTTCAAAAAAGCATTTAAAACTATATGTATTAGCTAGAAACCACTTTGCCTGCAAATTCTGAAAGAGCTGAAAGTAGCTTTTGAAAATGAACCAATGTATTTCATGGCAGAGTAAATTAACTGCTGTTTTTTACTTTTGAAGTGTTTGATCAAAATCCAGTGCTGAGCAGTGTCTTAAATTAGTTCTATTTAGAGTGCTTCTCTGTTGGTTACAACCTGGATCCCATAGCACTAACTGCCCCCCTTTCCTGTTGTGTTCTTTGGCATATGCATGAGAATTCCATGTTTCCAATGCCAGCTGGAGGTGCTAAGGTCACGTTCTTATGTTTGGAAACAATGCATGGGTTTGTGTGAGCTGGACAGATTAAAACCATGATTGCTTTTATCCATTCTATTTAAATAGCATCATCTACTCTGATTTTGCTTAATAATAAAAATACCGATTAAGAAAAAAGTCACCAAAACCAAATCATCCCAATGATGGAAAATTATAAAACAGAATTCAACAGGTCTTAGGAAGCAGTGCTGGCATTATAGCAACAATATTCTCTGTAGTCTTTGGCTAAGTCCAGAAAATCAGCTTACAAGATCATCAATCCTGTTGAATCCACAAGTGTTAAATTCATCATTAAAATGTTGTTCTCTCCTTCCCAAACCTTCCATGTAACAAGCATCTCAGTAAGATGAAAGGCATTTGTTACTGAGAGCAGCCTTAAGGAAAGCAAAAAGAGGAAATCTGGAAAACATATTCATATTTTTCTGGAAATGGGTAGTATTCATAAAACATTTAGCAAGTTCAAGGTCAACTCGTTCTCCTTCTGTATACTATTCATAACAGGCATTTGACAACTCAGTGACAGTCAATCTAGCAGCTGAACTGAATATATTGGGCCATTCAGTTTAAATAAAAGGTAAATCTTCATTGTGGAGTAAGCACAACAAAACCAAGAAAAACAGTAACAGCAAAAGGCTCTTCTGTGTCTCAAATTTCAATTAAAATCAACAAATATGGTTACAAAAGAGAGGAAATGAGCTAATTTTGGCAAATAAGTAGGTGTATGTGTAAATACCAAGAGATTATGGTTCTTCAGACCACAGTGGTATTGCCTTTTCATTTAAGTGATACTTTGTAATCCTGAGCATTCCACAGATTTTTTTTTTTCCTTCAGGATACCAGGTCTGCAAAATGACCTAACATCAGCAAGACATTCACATTTTGCAGTTACAGTTACTCTGACTTGAAAACTGGTGAAAATAGCAGCTCAGGTAGCCACAGAGACATGTGTTTTGGAAATCCCAGGAATACTGAATTTTGTATCCATGCAATGGATGGTGTTGGATCCATTTTTAATTCTAATTTATTTTTCTCATTTTAGTTACTGTCACCACAGATCTTAAATAAGTTACTCTCTGTCAATGTATGTTTCAAACAATATGGATATACATAACATATACGTACCTTTTATAAAAAATTCTCATCACTAAATAAAAATTAATACTATATGGTGTAAGTTGAGGACAGATGGTCCTAAACAACCAGCTCATACCTCCCCTTCACCACTTCCAAACTGCACAGCTATTTCTAACAGTGCAAGCGCATCATGCCTTTTCTCTTTCAGCAGTATATACAATGAAAACAACTAGCAATTGTTTTGTGGGTAGGTTCACAGATTAAAGATCAACTATAGAGAGGAGTATCAAGTTCACAATACACTGTTCTCTTTTGGAAACCACTACCTGGTTTTGTTTTTAAAGCTGCCTCAGGTTTTCAACAGGATTCTTACTTTAAGAGCTCTATATCTTTCATCAGCTAGCACCCACTGAACGACTACCAGAGATGTTAGTGTCAAATTCTTCTGCAGACGTCCAGCTGGACTCTCTGAAGGGATTTAGCTGAAAGGGCTTGCTGGATGATGTTACTAGCAGTTCCATCTCCCCCATTCTGTATCTTTCAAATATCAGCTATAAATATTTTTAATATGGTCATGATTTAAATTTTTAGATCTCCTCCCCAATTTTGTAAGGTATTTTAGAAGGCTTTCTGCCTACAATTAAAATGTGTGTCTGCAGTCCAGGAAGACAGCTGAAAGCACAATGACTCTTGCCCTATATTTGGAAACAACTGTTGTTTCATTTCCATGATGTACAGTGACGTTCAGTTCTGAGAGGAAGAGCAAGTCTGGCACAGGAGACATTAGTTTGTGGTTATATATTATGATACTGAAGTTGAGATTCCTTCTAATCCAACTCTTCCTTCACCCTCCTTCTTCTGGTAGTACTTCTCCACCGAGTACAGGATGTTGAAAGAGTTGCTTATTGGTTCTCTGTTTGCTGCAGAAATAAATCTCACCCCTAGTGAGGCAGCTCTTGCAGGTATCAACAATTGGCTTCCTCCACATCATTTTATCATTCTTGAAAGGGAAGTATATAGGCAATGCAAGTGTGATATGGAGGGAAAACAACTAAATTTACTTGGGAGGGACTTTGATATGAGGGGTCCCTGGATTCAAGGTGAGGTGCTAAAGATCTAGGAGAAGATTTGCTTTACTGTATGTTCTATAAAGCAATTGCACCAAAACTCCATCATAAAAAAGCCCAGTTGCATATTCAAATGAAATGCCCTTTGAAGAGTAGAGAAAATCTGGCAAAATTCAGTTCATATTAGTGGCCTATTGTTTTTTAATAGTCTTGTTTTGGATTTGAGAACACAGTTGTATCAATAGTCTAAGCAATGCTTTGTGGGTGGGTAAGGCAAATTACAACATTTGGTGCTAGGGATAGTTTTGACTCTTTTCTTCAGCTGACCTAAAAAACAGCTGTTCATAGACATTTTCATGGTGATCCAGTGTTCTCTCTGCTGGATCCAGGACACTGAGCTGTGGGCTGACCCAACACCTTTATGCCTATAGACATTTGTTCCAGATAAAAGGCAGGAGTTAAACCTTGCATGTCTTCAGAACCAGACCATGGTTTTTGCTCTTCTCATTAATGATTACCAATGGACAATTTAAATTAGATCCAGGAGGGATCATGGGAGCCTGGGGGACCTGAGACAGCACATTTATGAAGTGCTGTTAGTATGGCATTGTTTGAGGTTAGATAGTTTCTAAATGTGTCTGTCTTCAATAAGACTGTCAAGTGTACTCACAGAAATTTTGGAGAATGTTGAAAAATTTTATTTTTGAGAGGCATTCACACAAAATTGTATTTAAAATTCCCTCATGCATTCATTATGTAGGAACTTTACATTATATAGTTTCTTTTAGAGCAATCTATTTCTATTGGCCAGGAATTCTCAGCTTTAAAAGGCTGGGCTATGAAGAACAGCCTTATTTCTACAGAGAGAACAGACTTTCTCTTTTCCTCTTAAATTTAGACATTAGTGGAGTCTTTCTTCAGCAAAACTAAGAAGGTGCACATTTTGATCTGACAGATTCAATTTGATTTGTCAAATCTCTGAATCTCTGTGATCAAAACTACAAAGATCAAACTATTCCATCACTTGACCTGAAAGTGATACAGTAAAGCTTCATATAGCAACAGTATTTTCCCCTAAATGTTATGTTAAGTCTGTCTATCAATAATTCAGCTCTTATATAAAATATTCTTGCAAATAAGGTATTGTACTTAAAGAACAAATGATCTGTGCAGATATATTTTCAGAGTATCAGTTTCACTGTTTATGCCAGTGAAGAATGAAAGAACCTGAGGCTGAGAAGTAGAACAAGACAAGGTTAAATGAAATATGTGGGCTTGAAAGGAAAAATTATGAACACTTTGAACAGTTGGACTTCTAGCATGGAATGCATCTTAATCATTCTATTGTTTTTTTCCTAATGTTTTAAACTAACTTTCAATAGATTAGAAAGTGACAAAAGAAGCCTGCATGATAAAATATCCTTAAGAATGCAGAAATGTAAATGTAATGATAAAATGGGCTGTGCCAAAGCAAGGCTCCAAACCTGAGAGCTAGAAGT
>VXBX01001703.1:105802-130874 GCA_013400415.1 Scytalopus superciliaris | reverse complement strand
CCCCCCCCCCAGAGAAGCTACTAAAGCAGTGCTCTTGTCCTGCAGGGTTGTTTTGGTGGAGTTCTGCTGCAGGTGTTTCCACAGGTAGGGAAATGGAAATTTATCCTGGTTCCTGAGCACCAGTACTGATAATACATCTTTTTATCCAGACTCACTTGTCTCTCTAGAGATCACTATCACTATTACTGATAACACAAGTTCATATTGCTCTAGGCAGCTTGTCAACTTTACTGATTTTAGCAATTATGAATGAAGATTTTCATGTGGGCAAGAGCCAAAAGGGAATATCACCTGAAAGTTTCTGAATAGGAGAATTATGGGACCACCTCATAAGTGAGAGATAATATGTGGTCTCCACAAGCTCCATTAAACTTTCCTGAGGATCAGGCACAGAGTAAATAATCTCAGCAAAGGATTGTTTCTCCAAAGCAAAATAATAAGCTTATCAATGAAAATGTGTAGGCCAAATATACCATCAAGTACAGATGAGCCCCTTCTCTTCCTTCATATTCCAAATAAGAATGGTATGTTTTCAGATTTATGGCGTTGCTCCTTTCCTTCCCCTTCTCCATCACTTTACTCCTTCCCTCTCTTGCCCTTTCAGGGTGGCAGATAAAATATAACCCATAAGATATATTGATGTGGGTACGATGCTGAGATGGGATTTTTGTTTCTTCATTCTTTTAGTATGGGAAGCTGAACAGACTCATATAGATGGATGGGTGAAGTGAAGTAGAATATTACTGAATGATCTTCAACCTTGAATGAGGAAAATGAGATACAGGATGCCTAATGTTTCATTGACATCCAGGAAAAGAGACATGAAAACATCCAAACCTCCCTCAGAGGAAGAAAGTTAAGGGGACCACATGCCAAACCACAGTTACAGTGAGAAGGGTGGCCTAGGCAGCCAGCAGGACAACAGGAATCCCATACACCTCTCTCTCCTAGTGTGGCCACAGGGAGAGGCTGTGGCTGGTGCATGAAGAAGAAGAAAATCATGTTTGGTGAGTTCTCAATGCAATACTTTCCTCCTATTTCTGCACAGGAGTTAATACAGAACTCCATGTTTCTTAATTTCTGTAGTAATTTCATGATTATGTTTCTAAAAGAAAGGACGCCTTCTTATTTTCATAATTAACAGGAAATACATGTTATACATTAAATGTGGCACAAGAGAGATGAATTATGCAGTAAACTCTGTGTGTGCTGATCAGCACAAAGCCCAAGGCACATTCAGCAGAGTTGCTATGAAGATCTGTAATGAGTTTCAAGTACATCATTTCCTGATGGAGGGTAAGAAAACATCCATCAATGCTAATTTTCCCATAGTTTTTAGCTTTTTATGAATACTTTACAGCTTAGAAAAAAGATGAATTTCTAAAGTGCAACTTGAGGAAACTCTCTTAGTAATTAGAGAGTATTTCTAGCCAAAACTAATGAGGTCTGAACCTTAAACATGGGGGTAATTCAAAGTTGACAGCCCCAGTCCCTTATTTCTTCAGAAAAGTTAGATCAGTTCCTCAAATCTAAACATGGATATTTTCTTTTCTAGTTGAACTCTAAATCAGGATTGTCATTGTGTCTTCAAAAAGGTAGAATTTAAGTGTTAGGCTCATTCCTGATTCTGTAGTAGTGTTATACAGGATTAAGGATTAAGTGGTCTGAAAAATCAAACTCAGGTAAGACTGGGGCGTCATTATACCAAGCCTGAGGTCTCTGGGAAATAATGCTGACTTAGTAGCAGAGCACATGATCATATACACCAGTCTATTCCCCTAAGCTTCTCTCAAGCTGTTGCAACAAAGATATCCTGACATTTTAGGAGTGACAAGGTGGCTTTTAGATATTGGCAAGGAGGAAGGGGCAACTTTTCTGATTAAGTAGTCATCCATTTCATGTTGAGAACTATTTGCTTGGTTCCTGTATTCAAAGAACCCAAACCTAATGCCTGGGAATATTTTTCCAGCTAGTGTATGCTGTTTATTTAGTGACAAAACATTAAATCTCTTCTGTGGTTATTTAATAATATATATTAAACATGTACTAAAAACATAAACATAAATATATGTTGAATATAAAAATTGTACCTACTATAAAAAGGTACTTAAAATTCTGGTGATTTTGGAGAATTTAGAGGTTATCAGGTTGAGAGTTGTGAAGAGCTTTCATAGAGAAATGCTAAACCAGTATGTATGGAGGGTAAAACATTTTAGTAAAATTCAGCCTTAATGGGAGCATCAGGTTGTTATTTGACTGTGTCTGACTCCTGCTTATGTCCCTCAGTTACATTAAATGAAAGCTCTCTCAAAGTAGATCATTACTGTTATTCATTCAAAATTTAAGGAGGCTTTTTTTTTTTTTTTAAGATAGTATTGAAAATTAGTGTTCAGGTTTCTTAGCACAGATTACTTACCAGCACCTCTCACTTGAACGAGAAGGTTTTTCTGTATCCAGAGTAGATTTTATGTGATGAATCCCAGAATGAAAAGCCATAACCTACTGAACAGCCTGAGAGCTGGAGTCTGAACAGCAAGAAACAAAATAACTTCAGATACATGTGAATAAATTGAACATTTGCTTATAGAATTTAGAGGCACTTCAATTCTTCAAGACAATCCTCACTCTGCAATTGCACATCAGTTCCAAAGCAGAGCTTGTTTCAGTCATGTTTTTGTTAGTATTTGCAGATACTCATGGGAACACAAATGTGTTTTTTCAAGGAAAAACTACCTTTCCTGAGGTACGGTTTGTCATGACCACTGATACCGCAGATTCATTCTCTCATTCTCTTTGAAACATTTGAGCTATTCGGGCAATACAGAAACAACTCCATGGGACTGGATGACTAAGTTATGAAAAGTAAACAATCACTCAATTACTCTGGATTTCTATGAAGAAATGAAGTCCAGAGGTTTTGGGTTTTTTTCCCGCTCTATCTAACCAGATATCACTGTGCATATTCAAAGAAAAGAGGATGCATGTGTTGGTACTAGCAAGAAAGGTTAATTTATTCTTGCATAAGGTAGAAAAAAAGCTGTTGAGCTGTAATTTTAACTGTTTTGCACTCCAATAAGGGTCAGGAATACAACACTGAATATTATTCACTTCTCTTTGAACCAAATAAAACTTTTGTAGTCTAATACTACGCTCATTTCCCTGCTCAGTAGTTAGCATGTCAAGTGTTCATACTGGACCTTAAAATGTGTTAGAAAGCTCAGGAGTATATCAACATTTGCAGCATAAAACTCTGTTCTCTTTGATCATTCAAGCTTTCCATCACTCTAGGTGGTCCTAACTAATAAGGAACTGTGATCCTCTTCACTACTTGATTCCAGTAGCCACACAACAGACCACATGCAATTAGTGCTTGCCATTAGTGTTTCAGTCAAATACCAACAATTTTCTACAGAGTTCTGATCCTTTTAATTACATATTTATAAATCATATTACTATACGTGTGGGAATGAAAATGTCTCTTTTAAGGATTTGAACATCTCTTTCTTTGGGATATTTTTAACCTCAAGACAAAAACCTGTGCAAGTGTTTTGATACATGTAATATATGTTACTGAGCAGGAGAGCTGCTCTGAACTTCCATACATGTACTACCAAAAGTAGAACTCCTAGATCTTCTCCGGATTTCTATATGAAGTTATTTGTATAAGAATCTGGTTTACAAATCTGACATGCCCGTGCAACACCCAGACTGTCAGCATTCAGTCCCATATCTCTCCTTCAGCACTCCTTGCCTGCTTTGTTATGGATGCCGAACACTACTGGCTCTACTCATTTGTTGTGCTGAGAACTCTGAAAAACACACCTGCAGAGAAGGCATTGGCAGCCTCAGAATTAAATACCTGCTTCTGGTACTCTTTTCCCAGGCAACTATTCTGTAGTGAGTTTAATAATATGTTTGAATCTTTGAACAAAGATGATTACACACAGAACACCAGCTAAGGTGTCCTGTCCTAGTAAAGAAGTTGTGGCCATAGGATGAGTCACATTGAGATGTCCAGGTGTGGAACAGAGATATAAATATATCTTTTTTAGGTATTAGGGTTTTATGACAAATGAAGAAGGGCTGATGATAGAATTAATTTGTATGATGACAATTCCTTCTGAAAGGAGTTTAAAGCAATTTTAACCAGGCAGATCCTCCTCAAATGTCTTTCTTATATATACAGAAAACCCTGCTAGATTTGAGATTATTGAGAATGAAGAAGTTACCAGAGGGAAACTTTGGTACATAACCAATCTCTATAGAAACCATAGGCTCCCTATTACTTTGATTTTAGGTTTATTTAGTGTTCTCATAATCTTAGAAAATACATGTTTGTGATTGGATCATGGTGAGGTATGTAAGTTAAGGTAAGCCTTTTTGATGCATAAATAATTCCTATTTTAGAGGTTTGTGATAGCAACCCTCTCACCCCAAACCTTGTGTAGGCAGCAATTTGTGTCACAATATCCCTAGTACAGACATGATTTGCAGCTTAGAGGTAAAGGATGGTTATTGGTTCCTGCTGTAGTGTCTACAGCACCTATGGTTGAGCCTTACTCCCAGCCCAGTAGTTGTTTGGGATACTGGGTTAGGCTGGATTATCTGACTATTCATTTTTCTGGTGCTCTGAATGTCTCATGTAGAGTCCCAGCAATCTGAAGTACTGAGCACTAATNAAAAAAAAAAAAGATTTAAAAATATAACCTTTATAGTTTCATTGCTGTACAGTTCCCTAATTCCATATACTCCTTAGAGTTTGGGTTCAAGTCTGCTGGTAGTTTTCTGATAGTGAAACACACAGACTTGGGATTTTAATTTTCTTCCATTTTAATAGATAAGTGTAGATTTTAAACAATTGTGAAAGATACAAACTTAAAACAGGGAAGATGTCTGCTTTAAGAGAAGAATGACACAATGGATTTGCTCTGAACTGCCTGGGATCATTTAAAACCAATGAATTAAAAATCAGATAGTTCGTGAGGGCTATAATTTACACTACAGAGATGATAAAGCCTTTTGTGTTCCTATTTGCAAAGAAAGCATTAAACTACAGTGATTTTTGATTTTTTTTCTTCCCACCAGGGAGAAATGTGAAACTCAATTTTACCCCCGATTGGTAAGGTGCTAATTTGTCTGACAAGTTGTTGGAATCTCAGCATGTTTGAGGTATCCTTGATGTATCAACACCTTCATGCTGAATGAAGGATGCCTTTAATGTGTAAATGTTTAGTACATATCCTATATCTCATTAGCCAAGAACAATACAAACCACACACAGGCAAGAAGGGTCAGAAGGAAGCTCCAGTCAAAGAGAAAAATCTTTTATGTTCTAATTAAATGAGCAAACATTTGGAATACATCTCTTTTGCAAATAGTTTATCAAAAAATACACTTGAAATTCGCAGCCTCACTCAAGTCCTAAAGGCCTGATGAGTCTGATATTAAATGATGCATCCTGAATCAGAGTGCCATATAACACTGATGTCTGAAAGTTCTTATTGCAGGCAATATCATAAACTATTAAGAATAGTAGAAGAAAAGCAGTTGTTAATAAAACAAAAAATGTGTACTTGTCAAACTATTTCTGTTGTTAGTCTAAATGTTGGTAAACTTGTAACTTCTAACTTCAGAAATTTAGCTTCATTGACTCTTTTGTGACCATGAAAACTTTCCTAGGGAAAATTATACTATTTTCTAGGAAAATACCATCTCCATTTGAAAGGTAGACTCTCCAGTTTCATTCATTCTGTAAGTATAGCAACATCAGAAAGAAGCCAAGACAGTGAAAAACAGATACTTTAAAGAAAAGCTGGTAGAAATGTATGCAACTGCATTGCAACTGCAATCTCCTCCAGGCTGTAGTACTTCAGACATTAGATGCCTTGGTTTTGATAAATACAATATAGTAAGAGGAACAAAGGGCAAACGAACCCTGCAATTTAAACATAGCAAGAAAAATTTGTGCCACCATACTTTATTACAAAGTCCAGGAAGCACAGCTGAGTACCACAGGCTGCTGACAAGTCCAGAGCCTCAGTGTACCCCAGATCCCTGCTGTGGAGAGGGACAGTCAGAGACTGGTCTCCTGCAATTCATGGTCTCAAGAGGGTACAAAGTTTGCCACATTTCTGAGTTACAGCACAATGGTATTTAGAACATGGCTGTGAATGTGTTTATATAGCAACGGGTTCTTACCACAAGGCTATAGCTTGTCTGACTAAAATATTCTGCTTCTCAAATAGTCTCAAATAGTCCTAAATAGTCCATATATATACCCATTTACAAATACAGTTATACTGAGAAATACAGAGGGTAAGTGTACTGCAATAGATGAGCATGTCTGGAAAACAAGTGCTCTTACATGTCTCGCATGGATTGCATTAAATATATTTATGAAAGGAGACTTAGAAAACCAAAATGTAGAGAATGTTCTTCTCAAAATTGTCTTAAAAATTCCCAGCTTGAAGAATAACAACAAAAAAAATAAATCCCCTTTTGACAGTCTTGATTACCAGTATCTCAAGGGAGGAAACATATTTTCAATACTGAGTGTTGGAAAAATGGGTCTTGTTTGTAGTGCTGGTAAGATGCATAAAAACTATCTGCATCTATTTGCTTGTTATGCAACTTTTGAAATCTAATATTTAAATAAAACCCCATGACGAGTTTATGAAATTTTGCAAAATCTTTCTTCCAGCCAAATGTTATTTTTTCATCTCTGTTTTTAATACTTAGAACAGCTCCTTCTGTCCAGCACCAGAAACAAAGTGAAGTGGGGGCACTTAGGGGCAGTTAGGTCTGGGAGATTCAGTCTGTCAGAGCTGGCCTCACCCTGTCTCCATGGCACTCGGGCCACTTCTCTGGATATTCCCATTGCCCTTCCCATCCACACTTCCCTGCAGCAGTCAAACAGCTAGGAAGATGCTCAGCAACCCCTAACTCTCACCTGGGCATTGCTGTCTGCTGTAACTGGAGCAGCCTGAACACGGCTGGTGAACTTGTTACCAGCCCTAATACCCACTATAACCTTGGCTCTGGTTCAGGTGGTACCTCTTGCTCTCTCTAGACGAAAGCATAAAGTGGACATGGGTGCACAGGGAGAAACATAGAGCTTCTGCTCCATTTGGAGCCCTTGGAGGGGGACACGTGTCTGGCCCAGCCTTTGCTGTGGTCCTTGCCAGTGCTCCCATCTCTGCAGGCCATGTGGGCATGCTGGTGTGCTGTAAACTTCTGTCTAGCTGCGTTCTGATGTTGCACACAAGAGATTAGAGAGCCTCTTTTCATTACTATTTATCCACATTACATGAGATCAGTCTCATGTTTGTCAGTTCTGTTGCAATTGTGCCCTGATCTTGTGTATGGGTTCATTCTTTCTGCTTTTCTTTTCCAGAGGGTTGATCCCTTTGAACTGCTGAAACGTGATGACTCATAATCAATAGTCTGTAAAACAATAAGGTCAGCAGTGTGAACATTCAGATTTTCTGCCCCTAATTTGCAGACTGCTGTGCTGGGCCACTGAGGTGAGTCTGACCTAAGCTGATTGCCTGATAGAAGAATGGAGTGGGAGGAAATGGATTAAAAATACCTGGAGCTATGTTGAGCTGTTAATAGTTTCTCTTCACAAAGGCAGCTGCAGGAAATATGGCTGTGTAAACTTACAATAGATGTGATTGACAAATGTAATTTTCTTGTTAAATGTTAAATCACTGATGAACCCTGTAACTGGAATTCCATGCCCCATATGCAACATTGCAACCTTGCCAAAAACTTGGGAACATTTACAAGTCCAGTTATATGATCAGTTTTTCCAATGAAGATGAAACAGGAGTCTGGGGTATTATTTTATTTTTTTTTTTTTGATAGGGTGGGGACTGTCTAGTTCTTTAATTACCAAAAAGATATTTATTTTTATTTGGGCAAATACAAATTTGTAAGACTTGCATGAATGACAGAAGTTTTATAGAGTGATATGCTTTGATATGAAATGTGTTTGAATTCAGTTCATAAGAGGCACTAAATCCAGGTTTCTCAGCTGACTCTCAAAATATATCTGGCACAGCAGCTCTAAACAATTTGGGTGACTTTATGCAGATGGACACATACAGGCTGTAGAGAAACCGGCATCACACTTCCCCTACAGTCTAACCCACTCTCAGTGGATTGATGCTGGCTAATACATCCATTTAATTTGGTTCCCATGAATACAGCAGGACATCACATTGGCTCAATTGCACCCAAGTTTACACTGCACTCACAAAAGAAAAGAAATGCAAGGATCAGGCAGTGAAATAATGCAAAGGAAGATACTTCCCCCAGATTTTGACAAACTGGTGTAAGTATGATCCCAAAGAGAGCTGAGGAATTCAGATATCATAAAGACAGTTATGTTCACATAAACGTGTGTCTGCTATTCTTTGACCAAATAACAGAGAACATACCTGCAACACGTTAAAAAAGAAAAGAAAGAGGAATTTTCCCAGTATGTGACTAGGACTGGGATAACAGCACTCCACTGATGGAGTTGCAGTGGGTGTCTGGGTCAGTGGGTGAGCGGCAGGGCTTTGTGGAGATAGCTATATGGGGCCAGCTCACAGCACTGCCTAGCCTGGGTTAGGAAACATGGTGAGGTACTCATAGTCAGCACTTAACAGGGGAAGGAAGGGAAGGGAAAGGATGGGAAGGAAGGGAAGGGAAAAGGAAAAGTGCTTTTTGGCTAAAATATTGAAGCTTTTGTGGTTTGAGGCTATCATTTCATGAACAGTTTGTCAAAGAAACTATTGCTATAGTGATTACAGGAGTGTTGGGGCAAAT
This sequence comes from Scytalopus superciliaris, assembly GCA_013400415.1. Lineage (NCBI taxonomy): Eukaryota > Metazoa > Chordata > Aves > Passeriformes > Rhinocryptidae > Scytalopus > Scytalopus superciliaris. Next base: position 122,060 of record VXBX01001703.1, on the reverse strand, counting down.
ATTCCAAGTTCACAAGACAAACTGAGTAAATCAGCCACAGCAGCCAGGACACTGTTTCTGTGCCTTGCTGGCAGGTGAAAACTCTCTAGGTTAGTTAGCTTGTGTAAATAGTCACGATCATGAGGTTGTTGTAGCTTTACGTAACTTCACTGGGTTGGTCTCAGATTACTGAATCTACTACTAAAACAATTTACAATGTATTGTTAAATATGTCCCTTGTATTGTGTCTGGAGCTCAAATCAGAAAAGCTTCAAGAATTAGTCAGTTCTAACAAGGTTCAATTTCTGCCTGAAATTATATTAGCTGGCATCGATTTGGAAAAAACCTGCTGTAACGAGGTTTTTCTGTTAAGAGTGACAAAAGCAGAACACAGGAAGAAGCATAACAAATAAGTAAAGAAAGAAGGAAAGGGCTAGGAAGGTAAAGAAGGTATGTCAAAATATTTTTCAGGGACATTCTAATTTTCTTGTTATATTCATTTACTTTATGTCACAGAGTTTTATATCACAGTAGCAATAACCTTAACAGGAACAAAATCCTGTTGCAGACATTATACAATAGGGATGAGATTTACATAATTAACTTCAATTTAGCTGCCTGTACTGAAAACAGTGGGACTTAGAGGAACTAAAATATACTTAGAGATCCTGTGATTGTCTCTTCAAACACAATTTTTAAATTGTACTGATAAAGCTCTGGTTTTGTTGAGGTAATGATCATAGACCATTTTTGTTTACTCCTAATAGATAGAAGTAAATACTAATTTCAGATCTGAATCCAACCCTCAGATACTTACACATTTATTGCTGCAGATATTGAAAAGATTTGCAGGAGTGCATGTGCAGAATTCTGAAATCAGACCTGGATCCTTGGAATTGCTCATGGGCCATAAGCATATGCAAAGCAGAGCACTGCTGGTTTTCTCTGGCTCATTTTTAGTTTCGAGATTCCAGTCGGCGATGCTAAATGCAAACCCCTCAGTGCTGACCCCTCCCACATTCCCATTTGCAGCTGCACATTCTAAATGCTGTTAAAGCAGATCTCAGAATACAGTGTGAGCTGCAAACATATATACTACAGATGAGCCACAATAATTGTTCAGGTTTGTAATGGGTATCATAGACAGCTCATGAAAAAGCCATATTTTGAAATGAAAATGTAAAGATATAGGAAAAGATGAATGAGCACTTCTGAGGAGCATTTTGCCCTGAATAATCCAATTGTCAATGCATAAACAAAGCAACAAAATTTATTGTCCTTGTCTCTCATTAAGGGTGTTTGCCTGTATAATGTTGGGATCAGCTGTAGCTGAGTAAAAAATCACACTTATCCCAGATCCATATTCTACCCCAGTGGTGCTGGAAAGGCCTGGCAAAGTCTCTCCTTATTTCTGGGCATGTTAGATTGAAACATCAATGGTGCAAGTTCAGGTAGCAAGTGTTTGCAGTGCTGCAAATGCTGCCAGTAAGAGCTGGATAGGCTGTCTAGTTGCTTCAGCAGTTTTCCCTGTCAGGTTCCTGGTAACCTCATGGGGTGCATTGGAATGTTTATATGGTACTGGGCCCATCATACTGCCTGGACTCTGAGCAACACTGCAAAAGTGGATACGTCTCCTAAGTTCCTTGCTTTTCCCAGATAGCAGACAATGGAATACAAAACTGATCTTCCATTTCCAGACTCCTTTTCCTTTCCTGTCATATGGGCACAGGCATATACTTAACATAAACATTCACAAACCATCAGCCTTAATATTATTATCTTTTCCTACATCAAGAAAACTTATTCATGGTTAACTGAAGCTTCAGCTGATTTAGAGCACTGCAATTCATTGACTTTGCAACATAGTCAAGAATATACCCCCTGGGCAGTTATTTTTTTCCCCTACAAAATTTACAGGACACAGAGGGTCATTTTCAAGGCTTATATCTATCTAAGGCATTTGAAGGTCAAACCTAAGTGCTCTGTGGAACTGCTTCAAACTCTGAAATCAAATTTTTTCAAAACTGGTATCTCCAGTACGGAAACAATATGCTGGATGTGGATATAACAGATTTCTGCATGAGTGACCTATTTCTCTAGGGTTTGTCCTTGGGAGCAAGCAGGGTGACTTCTGTACTCCTGGATAGTGGGCCTTGGACACAACCTTTTTACCAGAGAAACCAATAAAAGATCCCCCAGACTTCCCCTAGAAATAAAATAAGATTTCCTGGCAACTCAGGCAAAGCCAAACTAGTGTTGAACAGATCCTACTGATTTTAATTCAGTTCAAACTCAAACTTCATGTGTGTAAACAGTACTCAAGGTACAGGATTTCCTTTCAGTTTTTCTAAGGGGAAACCTGAACAGAACTTAGGAGGTAAACCAGAACTTGACCACTTGGCACTGATGCCAGACTTATACTAGGTGTTAGCTTTTCCTTAGGCATGTAAATAAAATAAGGGACAGCTAAAAGTTTCCACCACCTAGACTCTTCATGACACTTGTGGAAAAGCTTATTTCAAACCTCTAAGATTTCAGAACATTTTAAAAAATTTTGCCAATGGCTGTTAAAGCCCAAAAGAGAGCTGGGCAACAGTGAGCCTATGAGCAGCATACAGACACTCCCCACCCCCTGTTCTGTTCTGGTCCTCACTGGCACAAAGGAACTGCTCTGGTTTCTCAGGGACAGCATTTGATTGTTAAATTCATTTCTCACAGGGTCCTTTCCCTCTTTTCCAATCTGCTTCAAAATGACAGGCAGAACCAAAATCCCATTCGATTAAAAGAAAGTAAAAAAGGGAGATGAACTCCAAGCAAACAAACAAAAACAGTTTGAAATTTTGACTTAAAAAGCACGGCAGTATTTTACCAGCAAGGACTGAATTCATTAATGCTGCCTTATTCGTGCTGCTACCATTAAGAGTTTTTCAGTGTTACTGTTCAAAAACATTTTAAAGTGCCAACTGTTTCACTGCTTTGAAATAGCTCTACCCAGGAGTGAATCTTTGCACTTATTTTCAAAACAATCAGTTCTTTCGTGTGGAAGACTTTCTGCAAGTCCATCAGTCTTCAAAGACAAAAAATAGCAGGCTTCTTTATTCTAGACCACTTTCGTCTTCTATTCATCATCTCCTTCCATGCTTCCTTTTCTTATTTGTTCTCCATCAGCAGCTCCTGTGGTCATGTGCTGGGGTACAATGCATGTGCACACACACAAATAGACTCAAGAAATAAAGATCAGAACCTTCTAACTCCCCCATATAGTATTCTCAACTATTTGTGTTTCTCCATGTCTTCTCTTCTTCTTTTTCCTATTTCCTTTCCTTGATATGTTCCCACCTTCTCTGCTAATATTTTACAATGCTGTTAATTGCCCTGATATTCTGAATCCAGGGTTAACTGCAGTCCCGAGCTGCTTTCATTTCCAGTGTGTCTTGACACTGAGCACTGGCACTGCTTTTCTTGGTGCCAGAGCCAAGGTCAGAAGCCTATGTTCTCCATGATGTTACCCTTAAACCATTCTGACCCAATGTAGACCAAAATTAGGCTGTTATTATAGTATGGCAACGGAGACCTGATCTAAAAGACCTTCAAGAACATATTGGATGTTGGAGATGGAGTAAAAAGCATAGTTCTGAAAAGTGAGAGTCTCACCAGAGCAGACTGCTGTGGAAAGACAAATTCATATGGGCTCAACCACCTCAGCATCCCTGACAGGTATTTAAGTCAGTTTTTGTGACTTTGGCACACAGGTATTACACAGATACGTAGGCTAGTAATGTGAATAAACAGGAAGCAAGAAACATTAAAGCCACGTTGACAACATAGTTCCCATCACTTCCCTGGCAAAACCTTGTGTACACTGACCATATGACAAACACACCCAGCTTGAGAGATTATTTCTGGCCTAAATGGCTCTCTAGCCTTCAAATACACTGGTTTACAGTTGTGGTCTCTATGCTGAAGCAAGCTGCAAAAACATTGAAGAAATAGTTTCTCAGGATGGAAATACAGAATAGTGGCAAAATAAATGCAGCAAACCTAATTGCGGCCAGAGATGTCATCACAGCCCAAGGCAGCGGGTGTCACAGACTCCCACTTCTGTGTATCGTGAGATGAGAGTAAGCAGCCACACACGTGGGTACCAAGGTCCAAGCCAAAGGTCTGGGGATTTTTCAGGGTGGTTGTGTGTTAACAGGTAGTGCCTTCAAATGAAGATAACAAATGAATAGTAAATCCCGAGGGAACGGTTTTCCTTTGCCTGCAGAGCAAAGGATGCAAGGAACAGAGTGACTGTTTACAGCCTCTGGAATCCGAGCAGTAGGACTTGGCGGCAGTGGGAAGAGGGGGCAGTTAATTTTTCTTTGCCAAATCGACTCTTGGCAGCGGCAGCAGCAGCAGCAGCAGCACCAGCAGCAGCACCCCCGGGCTCGCCCCGGCCGCGATGGCACCGCCTCGGCCGCCACCTCGCGGCCAACGGGGGAACGGCAGCGGCGGCGATGAGCGGCGTCAGCAGAGACCCAGAACTGCGCCCGAAGTCACGAAAAAACACCCCCAAACTGTGGCTCATTTTCACTTTAACTCTGTGTCCTGTAGTCCCACTGCTCGCTTTATTAAGAGAACAGGATGCCTAGCAAGTCAAAATTAAATAATTATTTTTAAATCTCGTTTATCACTCATTTGTCTTGTATCAACCTGAGAAAGGTACTGAAAGTGCAAGGCAGAGAGTGTGCATTTCTAAAGGCAAGTTTTATCACTTCAAAATGATAGTCTCCTAAAATACATAGGAAAACAAGTAAAACAACAAACTACACCAAATCTCAGTTGTTAAACTGCTGCTGTCAGTCAGTGTAATTCCCACCAGCTAACAATAAAAACGTTTTGACATCCAATCTTGTAAACACTTCAATAACAGTCACCTAACAGCAATTTTCTACTATAGAAATATTTATTTCTCCACTCTCTTAGAATCATGAAAATTTTGACGCAATACAAGCGCCGTTGTAAAGGGCACCCTGTCAGTGACAGCAGTCACCAGAGCAGCTCTGTAAATTGTGTCGCACTGAGCAGTCACGTACAATAAAACAGTTATATTTCATAATAAAGCACAGCTTATCACGAGGGACAGGCAGCATTAGTTTCTTACAAAAATACCGTCAGACCAGACAGTACTCCTAATTGGAAATTTAGTTTCCTCGTTGTCTTTGGCTATTTAAGCTTCATTCAGGCTCTACCTTGAGCAGATGAGGTGAAGGTTTTCTTTGGGTAATTGCAGAGCTAATGGGTGCCCATTACTGAGACCACAGCAGCCTTCAGAGCCACTCTGCAAAGCAGCCGGGCTGTGTAGAGGAACTGTTGATGCAGGCTCTCACTTCTGCTTGCAAAAGTCATGCAGGGATGTGGTTTTGTCTCCGAGTGGAAGAGATCTGTAAATGATTTGAAGGTTCAGAGTTCAGGGGTGGTTTGGAAAAACACCCATCGGGCTGCAGTGCCCGCAGGGGAGCTGTCTGGTTAGAGAGGGCGTCTCTGGGTATTTCTGGCATTTCACCTCCTGACTGGAGACAGGAAAACTCAAAGAAAGAAAAAGTATGTAAAAATGCATCCAGACACTTCCTAACTTGGAAACCGGTTTCCTAATGTTTAGTCAAAGTTCTTGTTTTACCCACCCATCCCTCTTCGGACTGGAAAACAGTCAGTGCAGTTTCCTTTAAAGTATCAGATAAACAGCACAAATAACTGCCCAAGAACCAGCAATATGACTAATTCATATTCATTAGATATGCATGACATAAATAACTACTTCTTTCACTAGTCATTAAATACAGTGAGATGCCTCCAGCTCTGTCACATGCATCCAGATCTTCCACACTGTCTCTCCTTCGAGTAAATCCATGTCGTCATTCTTCAGACTTGTGCCAATGAGAGGAAACAGGAAAGGCTGTGTGCCACAGGCATCCATCCCCCTCTGCCTCTGCAGCTCTGACTTCTGGGGATTTAAGAAGACAAGATGAGCTCCAGGGGGTAAGATACAGCCACTAGTTTTGTTACTGCCATAATATCTTTTGTCTGAGGTACAATTCCCAGCTGGCTTTCCTAAGCCATCACATTGCAAATATTTCTGGGGAGTTTTGTAATTCACCTCAGCAGTATATGTAAACACTCCTTAATGCATGTCTTTAACGCTGTCTGCTTGCTTCCAGGATTTTCACTGGGTCACTGCATTGGTGCTGAAGCTCTCCCTGGGGCTGCACACATTGCCACACAGCCAAGGGCAGGGAAACTGTGCCATTTCAGTTCGAGTTGATTACAGGTTTTTAACTGAAACATGCTTTTTCTTTTTTTTTTTTTTTTCCAATGAAAACACTGAGTCACAAAAACTTAAACTTACCTTGTAAATAGATTGATTTTGAGGGGAAAGATTCCCAAACAGTGTGGTCTTTCTGTATATAGAAAGAAAAAGGATCCTTCCATGATTAGGGCAGATGCCTGTGAGAGCCAGCAAAATGCAATGAGTTGTGAAATAACAGTCACTGAGCCTGAGAGGAAAAGAAGGAAGGTAAGGATTTGAACATACTTTGCAGACTAGTTTCCCAGTCTTTGGGTGATAGTCTCAGTGTACTCCGCTAGTACGAAGAAAACACCTGTAAGCCAGCAGGTAGAGCAGCTGGGTGAGATTGGACCAGGGAATTGTACACAGGTGTCTCCCATGCAATGAACCAAGGGGTGATGTTGCTTTCTGTTCAGGATGACATGGCCAACTCTTTTGCCTCAACTCTTTTTTTGTGATGCAGCCTTCCTTGTTTCTACCCACCCCAATGTAATGGAGATGAACAGAATTAAAAATGGGGATATCTATTTATTGTTTCATTTTTAAATGTTCCACTGTACATCCCATGATTGCCCTGAAAGGACTAATTTTGTTTAACTTCAAAACTAAAGCTGGTGGAAACTGAGGGTCCCCTGAAAGTAATTATATTAACAGAAAGTGGTGATGTGAGGTCAGGGGGAAGTGCAGGACCTGAGTGCTCAAAATATCATCAGCTACGTCATGAAAACAGATGTGCTCTGTAACTCCTTTCTGTGTATGGGGAATAGGCTCAAGATCAGGGTCTATTCTAAACAGCTCAACAAAGGTTTTTGTCCTGTTCTTCTATCTTTAATTTCAGAAGTAAATCTGGCTTTTTTCTTTCCCCACTTGGTTTCTCTGATAACTGTGAAAAACTCTATGAAAGTTATTCTACAGAAATTCTGACTTGATTTAAAAAAAACCCCAAAACAACAAACACAAAAAAACCCCCAAACTGTCCTTGTCCTACACTGCTGGAGGCACCTATGGAGACTGCCTTGACATACCACACTACCCAGACCAGCCTTGTGCCAGACATAACGAACACTGGAGAGGAGGTATGCACATATAAACCTGATTTACTAAGAAATCAAAAGGTAATGCACATTTACAGCTGGTAATCAGAAATGTAACTGATTTATGTGTTGGCAGAGAAGCTCTGTGCAAGAATAGAGCTTCAAAAGAACCCTACAGGTCTGCCAGTCCTGCCTCCAGCAACCCAGCCCAAGGGCCTCTTTTGATGTTACACAAGCCTTGTGCCCTGACTAACTCACTGCAGCCTCAGAGACACAGTGCACACACCCAGCAGCCACACTTCTGTGTTGACTTGATGCAGTGGGACCATGTGCTGTTGTGCTGGGCTTTGTTCCACAGAGGTAGGCTCTCTATTTAAACCATATGTTGAATTATAACCATTTAAGTAGGAGGAAAGCAAAAACATATTTCACTGGCTTCTAGAAAAGCTCTGAATGGATGTCATTTTTATCAAGGTTTTACGTGCCCTATCCAAACACCAAAAAAATTGTGCTGTGTATCAGATTTAAAGTGAGCTGTTGTATTATGTGTCCAGAGGTGACTACATCAATGGCAGTGTGCAGTTTGTAGGCCCTGCCTCAGAATTCAAGGTTGATGTTCTGCGATGAGTTTTAGGGTGGTGGAGAAGAATTGGTAAGGTTTTCAATATTCAGTATGGTGGACTATTTCTAGTGAGTTTTAAAGCTGCATGGGATGAGCCCTTGAGATTTAGGTAGCAGAAACATGAAGTGTTCCCATGGTTTTCAGATGCGTGCAAAATTGAGTGAGAGTTTTGCACCCTGGTGTTCCTGATGGCACTCGGGCTGTCATTGTCCCCAAAATGGCTTTTGCAGTTCTACCTGTTTTTTATTAATTAGGTTGGCTTCATGGCTGGAAACATGAGCTAAGCAGTGTGAGAAGTGTAATGTGTTAGTGCCAGGGCAGGGTGCAAAGGATGCCTGTGCTTGGCTCACAGGTGTCTTGCTGTACCTGGCCTTGATCACATTCCTGAAGCTCTTTGGGACATGGTTCTCTCTTGGAAAATAGGAATGAGTAAGCAGTATTTCTTTATCACAGAGCAGTACTACAATAGACTAGTAGCTCCTGGGGATTGTATATGTGAAAATGTACTAAACTGCTCAGCAAGCTTCACTAGCTAATTGGTTTTTAGACCTAAGTTTACCTAGTGTAACTAACTAAATTCTACTGTAAAAAACTGCAATGCCATTTTCTGGTTCTTATTTTACTTTGCAAGTCTGCAGAAAGCAACTTACTTCTAATATATGCAGCAAGCTTGGCAACACTTTTGTCAGGAAAGGAACTGAACAGTCAGGATTTCTGCCAATTTGGGCTGAAATATACGTGGAAGATATTGTGGGAGTTTTGTTGTCTCCAAATTAGAAATGCAGTTTAACCTAGGTTTGTACTTTACTCTGATTTCAAATCATTCTCTCACATACTGCAATTTTGACTTTTCTTAATAAAAAAATAAGGATAAAGCAACACAGAAACAGGAAGAAAAGGCCTAGTTTGCAGAAAAAAGTTCCCTGATGCTAGACAAGTGAGGGAGTCTGACAGGCTGACTTGTGGTGTTCATTCTTGCTCAGCTACAGTGAAGACAGATTGAGGATAAATTACTCAGTGAACAAATGTCTTCTTTTCTCTGTGACTCCACCTCTTTCGGGCATCCTGCCCTGTCCCCACCCCTTGCACTTGTCTGCATGTCTTAATGGCAGCATTCATGCAGCTGGTAATTTATGTGTCTGAGAGAGAAGATTTACACAGAGCCTTCTGTTCAGTTATTCAGAAAATTTGAGATGCAGTATGTATGTGATTTGTTAGATCCAAACTTCAACTTAAAAATCACAAACATCTTAAGGGCTGGGCTCCAGCAAGAGGAACTTTAAGAGGAATAATTTCAACTAGAAGTTAGTTCTTAGGTCCTCACTTTACACCTAGTTACAAAAGTTTGTCTTGAAAATAAATACAATACCTGTTGTAACATAAGCGTACAGTCTTTTGGCTGTGACTGGGGCAGTTTTGATGTTCTGCTCTGGAAGACGGACAGAGCCAATCCCATTACTGAAACCTACTTGATTCAGTTGGTGTCTCATGTCATAAACACAAATTGTTAATTTCATATTACTCATAACAAGCACACTGTGAATGTTTGCAGAGTTTATAGGGTATCAGTTACAAATGTGATTATACCAGCCATTCCTCAGGACTGACACCAGTTTCAAATTAGAAGCTGACAGGCCTCACCTGCTCCTGAGTTCACTGACAGGTCACCTTCTTGTTATTTTGGCTGTCCCCTCATCAAAATGACATCTGTGTTCATAAAGGGACAGCGAGGGACTTGAAGTTGTTAGAATTGTTGAAGAATAAGAATAAGGTGTCATCTAGTCCAATAATGTAGTGCTCAACTTTGGCCTTTCAGATGGCTTGATGCTTGCAGCCCCTGACAATGTTTCCAGCTACAAGAATAGCAAGATCGGAGGGTCAGCAGTTGTTCCCTCTTCTACCCATGGATGCTAGGCATTCAGCTCAGCCCTAGCCACAGGGTGTAGGCAATCCAGAGACTCAAGCAAAGAGCTTGTAAAGTGCCTTTACTGTTCTACATATAGGATAAACAAACATTCCTTTCAGAGGATTTTTAAACAAAAAGTATGTGAAAGACAAAAGGTAAATGTTGTTCAACAAACAACTGATAAAAAAAGATTAAACTTTTTCAATTGGTGTAACCTATTCATAATAAAAGTCTTTTTTCACATCAACTCAATTTAATAGAACTGAACTAGGTCGGTCCAATTTTTGTATCCTTAAATTTCTAAAAACTAGAAAAATAGGCTGCATCTTCAAATACAGACTATGGGGTTAGCTTTTATTTCTGTCATTAAACAAATGGAAATATCAGATACAAACAATGTCAGAATTTGCAGGTTAAAGATTAAGGCTCTCTTAGATTTCAAGTTTACTAAATAATTACCTAATATACATGTGCCACCTATGGAATACTTGTACAGCTGCCTTGTTAAGGCTTGGGGTTTACAGGAAATAAAGTAAATGTAGGTATATAATCCCACTGAAGTTGCCTGTGTCATTACTGCTGTGGGCAGAGAGGAAGTCTCTGAGTTGCAGGATGTTACAAGCTCACATATGTGAGACTGGTGGGAAAAAAGCACAAACATATTCATGAGAGGGTAGGCAAGGATAAACAAAATCTTGAATTACACTTGGCCAAATGAAGGGCTCAAAGCAGTCAAGGAAAATATTTTTATTTTCCTCTCCCTGAATTAGACCTTTAGTTTTTATCTTAGACACTGTAGCTGGCAGGGCTGTAAAGACATTCAGTTATCATAGTTGCCATCATTCTCTGAAATCTGTATTTGATTTTATTTTCTGCTCCAGGAAATAGTATAGATATTATAGAATTGTTATTTTCTCTATCTTAAATAAACCTAAGGCCAGATTCCTCATAGTGTAAACAAGCCTGACTTCAGGAAAGCAATTCTGATTCATGCCATCCGAGTGTCTGATTCTTAATATAAAAGGAACCATGTTACAAGAAAATAAATAGAAGCAAACATTTGTTAAAGAAACTCATGTCATCAACACAGACTCCCCCCACCCTGCCAGCATTCAACAGGGAAAAAAAAAGGTAAGGTAGATTTACAGAAGCCACCACTTTTCTTTTAATGATTTGGATATTGATCATTTTTAATCTTCTTCTCAGAACAACTGGGAGATCTATTACAGCCCGAGCCAGCCATGAAAAGCGGGTCCGTTCTTTAACCTGCCCCAATTCACTTGGACATATTTTATACCTCCAGGGATTCAGCCACGAAGTCCATTAGAGCATCAGATGCAGTGAGGTCAAATCAATTGTCCATACTGCAGACAAGGTAACCATCATTTACTGTAATTCTCCCCCGTCATGGTAGAGGAGAGGAAAGGTTAAAAGCTGTATTACCATGAGGCTGTCTCATCTATCTTTCAGTATATTGGTAATACCTAAACATTGCTTAAAGAACTGAATGTACAATCTTAAATCTGTGTTAAACTGGATTTAATGGTTAGATTGCCAAATCAACAAATTTGCTAATGATTTTTTCTTCATGGAGGAACATGAAAAAAAGCACTTTTAAAACAAAGAGCAAAAAGCTTGAAATGTATCATCATATCTGACACAACACATCCAATGCTATACTGAGTGTTCATCTCAGGATGCCCTGAATGACTGATATTTATCCTTCCCTATACGTAGATATATTTACCTATGAAGTAATTTGCTGTCATCTCTTTAAGCTGGAGATGCTACGGCAGCCCAAAAACAAAAGAGGAAGTAAATTCAGGATGTATATTTTGCACTGTAAATCAAGTCCTTATGTGTTTGCACTCTAGGATGGGCAATAATAATTGACTGAAGCAATCACTGCTGTGGGAAAACAAACGTCCTGGCGGTGTCGCATCTGAAGGTCAAGCCTGATGACATAGTAAGCACCTGAACTCTCACTGACTCCTGGGGAGGCGGCGGGCGCTGAGCCCCTCCCGGCACTCCCCTGACGGCGACAGATTTACGCAGCCGCTGGGGCTGGGGATGAGGAGGCTTTTTCGCTCCCACCTCCCGCTGCTGGGTCTGTGAAGTCATTTATTTCTATTACAGTGCCATGGCATCTCTCTGACTCCTGCGCTCCATGCGTTAACTGCATGAAAGCAGGGAGGAAATGCGGTTCTGTGCCAGGGACTGCGTATCCCTCCTCCTTGGAACAATTGCTCTGTGGCCCTGACTAGTGCCACAGGAGCTGGTGTGCATGTAGGGTAGCTGTGCTCACCCCTGCCCTACCTGTGAGAGCTATAGCACTGTGGCCTGGAACTTGTAGGACTCCTCCGTTGAAGTGGGAAGAAACAATGAAGCTCAGATTTATTCACTTGACTTGCCTGTTTGCCTTTTCTAGGTTAATCTTTTTGTATTTCCCTGGATTTCTTTAATCCTGAGCTGTTTTTGTTAAGAAAGTGATTGAATGAAAATTTTTCATATTTCAGAAATCTTTTCACAGCTGTAGAAATTAGTAAATTTTTTTTTTGTGTTTCAGAAGCTGAGTTGCTGAGCAAACATACAGATGTATATCAAATAGAGCCAAAGTAGTAAGAAATAGAAAATAGTCAAACAGTGTTATTCTAGTATACATCAAATATGTTTCTGTGGCATATATTTATGATATTCTTCTTGGGAGAAAATGTGATGAATGTAGTAGGAGTGTAAGAGTTGGTATAGGTTACAAATTATTAAATATTTTTATTATGAAGTCTATTTTTAAGGTCTTAGTAAGGTTTTAAAGCCCAGAACAGTAAATTCTAACTTCAGATAATGTGGGTATTCAGTAACCATAAAAAGAAACTAGTAAAAGTTTCGTGTGTGTGCTGAAGGAGAGATAAATGTTCTTTAGATTAGGTGTTACATACCATTCACTTAACTGCTTTTCCTTTTCTACTCCTTCATTTTATGATTTACCTTAACACAGAGCCTGTGTGGGTCCTTTTCCTCAGTTTATATTACACTATCATCTCTGAATTCATCCCTGTGAATGTCTGTTCACAGATACTGTGCTAATCCTCACAACAGTGTAGACTGGTATTGTGTCATTCAATAGAAGTAATACCACTCTTTACAAAATGAAGCACTAAAACAGGTAATTTTTGTAAAAATTTTTAATAAAGAAATTCAGAAATGAATAAGGGGTAATGTAAATCTAAGAAAGAGATAAAGTCTGATCCAAGTCTGTAAAGAAATGAAAGATTGAAAAGATGCTTTCCTTCATAATAGCTCAAAATTAGGGCTGCATGCAGCTCGCATGGTCTGTTGGGTTCCTTGTTCTGGAGCAGCTTTCAGATAGCTCTCAGCTTAGCAGTCCCCTCTGTCCTGGCATGTATTCTGCAATGCTAATTCAGAGAATGGTCCGCTGGGTTATTTAACTGAAACCGGAGTCTCAAAAAGATCAGACAAGCTTTGCTGTTCTTTGGCTTCAATGGATATCACAGGCCTGACTGAAAGAGCACTGAACTTAATAGACAGGCTTTGAATCTGGAAAAATGCTTACTGAAATCAATGAGAGAAAGAGCTTTAACTCCACCAGTTAACACTTCATCCTGGCCCTTTCCTCAGCAGATACAAACACCAGCTCAGTAATGCCTAGTCATTTTTTAAGATCAATACGATGAACTTAATGGATCTCTGTTTACTATCTGCAGTGTTAGCATTACAAGCCAGATCAGACTTTTTTAAAAATAACTATTTGATTTTACAATAATTCCACCCTGTGCAGCAAACAAGTGTATTTTTAAGGAAATCTGTTTAACCAGGAAAATCACTATGGAATTCCTCAAGAGTTATATATAGCTCTTAGTTGACAGACTTCCTTAAAGAACTCCTTTTTCTGTGTCTGCAGTAATTAAAATAAAAGTTGTCCTTTGAGTATTTGATTTTGGCAAGTTGCATTTACTTTAATTTTCTCCAAATGCTAAAGAAGTTGCTAGAGTTATGGGGAAGTAGTTAGTTCTTGTGATCATGAGAGAGGGTCAGAGTCTCTGAATTTGCCATATGGTAATGTATTCAAGAAGACATTTCTCATTCTCCTGGTCACCCTGGGGGAGTGTAGTAATTGCCTGCTTGTTGCATCAGTAGTCGGTGTCCTGGAAGTGGAGCTAGTGGCATGACAGCTGTGGCAGTTCAGAGAACACCAGTGTGGGGCTTTGGGGATGAAATTCTCCTCCAAGTAAGGGAAAAAGGCAGTTCTGATTACAAAAATGGTGACATTAGGCAGAACGGCTCTGAAAGCAAGCATGGAGCAAGCAGGAGTGTGCTTGTGAGCAAGTCTTAACCTGGGTGCAGCTCGGGTTGTGTCACGGCGTGTTTCATGTTAAAGATGAAACATAAAACCTCCAGCAGGAGGTTACCAATATAATATTTTCTTTTGGAAGGTAACTTGTTTTGTTAAAATTGAAATAGTTATTCATGAATAACATCTTATATCTGTATAAAAATATTTCCTATGGTGCTATAGGCCACTAGAGAAGATTGCATGGCCCTTTTTTTTCTTTCATTGTTTTGAACAGCAGTAAATATGGTAAAAATTAGTAATTGCAGATTGCCTGAAGTTTCTCAGCCTTTACAGATAATTTTAGACTAACATGGAAAGCTTTGGAGGTTCTCTTTACATAAGTGTGCAGCTTCACAGAATGCATTTTTACTGATTAATTTTTATCATGTGCTGAAGCCCCTCCTACGTTTTCCAGTCTACAATGTATTATCCTCCAATATGTCACTGTGAAGTTTCATTTATAACAGCTTATCCAGTAGTATTTTCTATTTGAATCTCTTGACTTGGTGGTCTCTGATGTCCAACTGAGTGAATCACAGAAGAAAGTTGGGGCCCTCATGCTTTCATAAGGCTATTTAAACCTTTTGAGTCCAAAATAATGCATGAAAATATAAAAAAAAAATGAAATTGGATATACAGTTTTCATTTATGCAGATTTCCTGATATTCAAAACATGAAAAAGGCACTGGTGTTTGTGACCAGATGAAAAACAACCAGTTTAACATACAAACCAAACCAAAGTGATTAATTAAACCTTATAGAATTTGCTTTTGGATTGGATTTTGGTCTGAAACTTGTAAAAGTTCTTCAAAGGCTGAGGGGAAAGCACAGCAACCAGTGAGGGAAAGTTCTTGCTTTACATAGATCCATCTACCTTGCCTAGAAATATGTTATTAACTGCCTTAGATGCTGATTAATAGATCAATGTATATTTATTCAAACCAGTAGAACAATGAGAAAATGTATCAAAATGAAACATTATCCTGAAAGAGCTTCCATTTTTCCACAAGTTCAGTTTGAACCAATTTACCTGATCAGTTCAAGGACAAAATTTACCAAGATTTTGAAAAACAAAAAAAGCAGTAGAAATATTTCCATCAGAAGAAAAACCTGTATGATATTTTCCTCAATGTCCTAATTTCCAGCTCTGAGTTCAGTGTTAATATAGTCTGCTGGCTGAGTGGAAATCTGAATGAGAAGTTGGCTTTAACAAAGGGAAATTTAGCTAATTTATTTTCATTACTGAAGCTGAGGAAAATGCAAGCTATGTGACAGAGAAAAGTTATATTATTGGAACAGGAAACATTTATGTAAAAAAAAAAGTAAAATGTAGGAAAACCCAAGGAAATTAGATGGCTTTTAAATATATCTTTTAACCATGCAAGATATTCCTTTCAGCACAGTATGGGATATAGCATTAATCTTATTTGTCTGTGATATAAAAAACTATTTCCTCACAGTCAGGACTTTGCTACATTACCTCATTTTTACCCACAGAAGCCAAACTGCTGGATTTTTGGAGACTGTTAGCAATAATTTTTTTTCAATGACAATTAGTTCATTACTAATCTTGACCATGCCTCTGATGAACTAATGAAGAACTTTAGTATTGAAAAGCACCTCATAAATCCTTTACAACAAATCAGAAGAAATATTGAGCATTTGTAAATGTGATTTCTTGTCTCTCTTTTAGCTTTTCTTCCTGAATTTTTGCTAGAATTATCTTTAAATCTCCCTGAAAGCAGCCAAAGAAGTGGGAACTCAGGTTTGCAGTAATATTGGCCATCTTACTAATGGATATTCTATAGCTTGTCCTTTTTTTCCACTTCCTCTTACCTGGTCCTTTCATAACGCATCAGACAGACTCTTAAATACCCTCTGATTTGAGCCAGTGGATTTTACAAATGTAATTTATGCAGTAGTTGATGATTTAAATGGAAAAACTCCATAGTCTTGTGCTTTTAAAAAGTGTAAATCTATCTGGATCTCATTAATGAAGGTTCTTAACTACAGGAGAAACTGTCCCCCACTTCTTTTT
>VXBX01001703.1:35420-105761 GCA_013400415.1 Scytalopus superciliaris | reverse complement strand
TTTTTTTTTTTTTGTAAAACCATATATTTATTTGTGAAATTCAGCTCTTCTTTTAAAAAATAGAATGGAATTGGAATAATGGTTTTATCTGTTGGGGTTTTTTTTCTGTTTTTTGGGCTTTTTTCTGTCCAGTGGACTCAGCCTAAACCTTGCCAGTGGGGACATGTGGGATGCTGTTTGTGGAGAGATGCTATCATGACCTCTCTGTCAAGGCAGTGCAACAGTGCAAACAGTGCATAATGTAGAAATTCCAGGGAATAGTGGATTTATCTTAACCTGGAGACTGAGAAACTTTTAAACATTTAGAAAACAAACCCCACCAATGGTTAAAAAGGGCAGCTGCATAGTGAAGATAAACATGCCTGTGGATAAATCTTCGCTACTTTGCTGTTACTTTATTATTTTATTCTCACTATATGGAAATAAAAACATGACAACTTTACCTTAGCCATAATATCTAAGAAATCCTATGAGGATGAAGGGTGAAACCAGCTTGGCTCCATTTGTGAAAGGCTGAGGTTGGCTGATGGCAAACAGCTTGTGTGTTAATTTGTGGATTAAGCTATCCCGATGCAGGTTGACAAGTTGTTTATTAATGGGGTCATAGCTTGAGGAGATATAAGGTTTCACTGATCTACTCCCTGCATAAATTTCAGCAGCTACTACTCAATGAAGGTCCTAAATGAGAACCTCACTTGTATTGATTGTTAAGGTTTTTTTCTTTTTCCAAAAGAGAATGACAGTACATGTGTGAAAGATTCTATATGAGGGACAGACTTATTTTATTTATTATAATTTTGTGAAATCCACCATTGTCTATTCTTTTTCTTTCAAATTTGGGATAAGGATATCTGATCATCTGTGGGAAAGCAACATTGCTTTCTTTTTGCCTCATCCTGCTCTCTTTTGCAAAGATCATGCTGGAGTGCTTGAGGAGCTCCTATTGATATTTCAGATCTCACAAGACATCCCTGACTGTACCAGACAGTGTTGACATACCTGGCATCTCTTCTTGAAGGAGATAGATTTTTCTTTAAAGAATTTTAATATTTTAAAGGAGAGAAGTACAGGGAAACTGCTTCTTCAACCTGAAGGGTATAATAAGATTCAAGCCAGATTCCGCTTGCTTGCCATTCCTGTTACATTCAATACATTATAACTGCATGAGAAGTGTTCAGAAAGAAGGCATAGTTCACTATAATAAATTAAAGCTTAGGTCACCAGTTCTGATTCACATAGCTGTTGGATCAGAAATATAAAATGAGCAATGTCTTATTTTTAAGCTAAGTATTAGAATTAGACATGGTTTCTGCCTTGTTTCTGCTTCTAGTCTTCTTGGATATGTGGGGGAGAGGATAAGACAACGACACCTACAAAGAGAAGTGGAACATTTCCTTGTGACTGAAACAGACTCTTTTTAGGTGGCTTTTTTCAGTGGCTTAGTTGATGCCATCACGCATTACTTTCCTATTTTTTTTGCTATCAAAGACCAGGCAGGTATTATTAAAGATACTCTATTCTCCACTGGTAGAGAGAAAAGCTTCTACTGTGGAGTTGCAAAGTTTGCATTTGTATTTATCCTTTCTGACCCACCTTAGAGATAAGCTGTGCCATTTTTGGGTCACTTTGTTGTCACAACCAGGTCACAATACTGTCCAAGAAAAACAGTTTTGTCATTATAACAAGGACCAGAAGAAATCCAGGTACAAGATCTTTTAAAAATTTCTTAGAGAAGCCCAGACTTACTTAAATGTTATAGAGGCTTTTTTAATATAAGAAGAAATGGGACATTGCAAGGGAAGAATAATATTTGGATTCCTGCTGGCATGAAGTCTGATGCCCTGTGGTACTGTAAGATGCGCCAAGCAATTTCCCATCTCCAGAGAATGGCAACAAAGAAGCTGTTTGACTTGTCCTGGAAGGCTGAATGTCCTGTCCAGAAGAATCATCACTCCAAAATGATAACATTTTATGAGCTATGCTATACAGAAATACTTTGCGCTAAAAAGTTATGCTTAATATCCAGTGTGTTGCTTGTTCCCAGTGTGGTATTTGCTTAAAAAGAAACCTGTTGGAACATGCTCTTCTCTCCTCTGCTATTGTGCTGTGAGGATTACAGAGACTTTACTATGGACCATTTCCTCATCCTTTTCAGCCAAGACAAACTTTTCGAAGAACTGCCATGTTTGTTGTATACGGATCTGGATGTATCCCAGTTGTTGACTGTGATCAGAACTCTTATCAACAAAGCAGGACTTTATTCCCCCCACCCAGAGGTTCCCTGCTGATGTCCCTACTGGCCTCAGCACTTGGCCTTGCAGCACTGGGCTTGCATACTGCTAGCATGCATCTGCAGGTTTCACTGAGATGATGAGGTAGTGGGTACTTGGATGAGCCTTGAAATTAAGCTATAAAGTGCTATGCTTGCTCCCTTTTGCTTTTTTCTCACTTGATCACATCAGCTTTTGGTTTTAAAATGATGACATTTAAAAAAACCCCTGAGTTAAAATTTCTCTAAATTTTTATGAGTACTATGTCCAAAGAGAGATACAAAATCATGAACATGGTACTGAAATAAGAATTCCTCTATCTCCATCTCTTTTTTGCACTTATTTACATCTTAAGCACCTACATTATTGGAGGACAATGTGTTAATCAGGCATCTCACAAGCCAGAATTCTACGTAGCGTGATCACTTTTGGGGTAAAATTTAGCTAGACTGCCTAAAAATGCTTATTGGTCTCTATGGATTTGTGCTGAATTTATTTAATACAACTTGTAATATAAAAAGGCCTCTCTGCAGTTAATTAGCCTCCAGGTTATTGCAGGCCCCAAGGCATTCTATTTGAGTTGTCATTGCTACTTGCAAAGATCAGCAGTATTTAATTCTTGTGTTACACAAAGTAGATTCCCTGGGCTTATATGGCTAGTGTTAATTCATTGTTTCTAGGCTCTATTTTCATTTTTAATATTCTTAGCTATTAAAGATGGTGCTAAATATGAGGAATTTTGCTGAAACCAGATGTGTTACACTGAGATAGTACCAGTTTAAATTACAGCTGAACTAAACCTGAAGGTTCCTCCAGAATTATGCTACTGTAGCTGGGGACAAGATTTGTTTCCATTACATGATATACCTAAAACAAATAGGGCTCATTCAGATTCCTTTGGGATAGGATAGACCTAATCTTATTAATTGTTCCTGTTTTCTAAGGAGAAAACATCAGGTTTCCTTCATTTGATAATTCTGTTTTGTCAGAAAACATTTACACATGTTCCAATACCCAGCTGGCAGTGGCAGGAATTCTTTAGTGGTTAGAGAAGTGGCAGAAGGTTAAACCATCTGACTTTGATCTGATGTTGATTGTTTACCCTTAGTGTACAGTAATGTCTTAAAAAAATGAAGCAAAGTGGGTGTATTCATTACTGGACAAACACGGCTGACAGGTTAAAGAATATGTGACTCCCTTCAGCTGAGACCAAAGTGCTTCATTTATAATGGAGATTACGGTAAGAACCAAATGAAGTTGTCTAAGGGAAAATGATGTCTCCTGAGCCTTTATTCTGGTTCGGCCACAAGTTAATAACACAACCAGCACTTAACAACAAAATGCAGGACTGTATTATCTTTTAGCAAATGCCAGTCATGGGCAATCCAAACAGGTCAATTACTAGCAAATCTCCAAAGATCTCCTGAAACCTCAGAAGAGTTAGAGATGCCAAGAAAATGTCTAGATGCACAGAGACACAGGAACAGAAATAGGGCACAAACCAATTTGCAGAAATGGAACTTAACCCTTAGAGGGAAGAACCCAACCTGCTACATATTCATTTCCACTTCATTAAATATTTATGAAAGACATGCATGTAATGTGATTCTAAATTATGGAAAAAGCACAAACAGAATCTGCACTGTTTCAGTCATGTTTAACCTATTTTTTTTCCCCAGCTTTTCTGTATCTTGCAGATATAATGGACAAATGTGGGTTTTTCTACCACTGACATGCTAGACATTTGGAAATGAACATGTTCTCTTGAATAATCCTCAATCAGCACACACAAAACAGAGTGTAGAGGCCAGTGACAGCCTATTCTTCAGCTCAATAGCATGTCTATGACTTATTAATATTAATGAAACCTGCACACAAGCATGTGGGGATAATTGACCCCATTAAATTCCATTTACTCATGAGCTACTTTGTAAGGTTTGCCCCTTAGTTATTGTAGTTTTTATCAAGGATAAAAGTTGGAACAGTGTGTATGCCAACAGAAGACTCTTTCGAAAGTAGCTTTGTGGGGGGAAAAAAAAAGTAAAAAAGGAGAGGAAAAAAACAACAAGAAAAAGGAAGTACCACATTGAAACATGTTTTCATCCAATCTTCCAACAGCTAATGAAAACAACCTTATTTTGCTTTAAACTTGAATTGGGACAGGACATCAAAATCCTTTAGGAGATGAAGGCATTTGGCCTGGGTATATTTTTATGGGAATTTCTATTGTATGTTTTTTTTCATTTGCAGGAATTTGCATTGAGCTGGGCAGACATGGGAAGGGTGAGCTGTATTTCAAACACATACCTGGAGATCTGGATCTATTCAAGGCCAGGCTGGATGGGGCTCTGAGCAACCTGATGTAATTGAAGATGTCCCTTTAAAAGTATCTTCCAACCCAAACCATTCTATGATTTTATGATTTCATTTTTTTCTCTTAAATTCTGGGAAATTTGTCTTAACTGAATTTTCTTTCATGCTTTTTCTATTTTCCTTCTGAGAAAGGGAGTAAAACAAGAGAGTCAATCTGTTGCCTTTTTAATGGCTCATCTCTGGACATGAAGATTAGTGACTTAATTCACTGGAGAGGAGGCACCTATAACCTCTCATGATTAGTGCTTAAGTGGAATTCAAAGTTGTAGACAACAATGTCTGAATCATTTTTATATATTTCACCAAATAAGTGATGTGTTCTCCCTGGCCTAGAGTAGCTGATGACTTTCAGCTGATCTTTAAAAGAATCACCCCATGATATATAATTGGTTTTGCAAGGTTACACACAACCATAATCTCACCCTCCCCACCCCCAGCCACACAAAGAAAGGAATACTAGTGTTAGAACTAGCCTTAGTATTGCCATAGCTAGTGCTTTGTAATAGATACTACTCAAAATAATTTTCTTGACAATAATTTTATAGTGTCTTGGCAATGATCTCAAACAAATCTTTTGGAATAAATCTCATCATGAGATCGAATCTTGCCCAAAAGAGGCACTCAGACAACATGAGTTGTTGTACTCCTTGTACTTTGTGCACAATAAAGAAATTTGTATTTGTACAGTCTTAGCACATCTTCAAAATCCCCTTGCTCAGGGCTGGAGGGCACTTGAAAAAAGGTCCAGAATCACATTTAGAGTCCCCAGACCTGAACTGGGTCTACACAAGGAGCGGTCTCCATCAGCTTCAGGCTGACACACTGCTTGTTGCACCAGGCCAGAATGAATAATCTCCAGACATGAGTTACTGGCACAATTAAAGCAAGAGCACCGCTGACTGACATACTGAACAAAAGACATTTGGCAAAGCTTACAGTGGAAAAGTGTATAGAGGAAATTCACTTTTGGCGCTGAACACACACAAGTGAAAGCAGGACAAACTGCTGGTTAACAATCTCAGACTCTGCAGACCAAATTCCAAAGGATGAACAATGGTAATAACATTCTGTTATGTCTCTCTACAGCATGCATGCAATTTATCATTAAGTTATATTCCATAGGCAGCTCCAGCAGAACATTTTCAAAGTCTAATTGATGCATATGAGATTTGGCTTGCAACTTTCAAAAGAAGTCAGAAGTACAGAGAATTCTGCTCCATTCAACAAGAAAATGAAAGCCCTGTAATAGTAGTTATAATTGCAACAGATTTTGATGACTCTAACACAGCTTGGCTACTCAGTAAGGTAGCAGTACACAGTTGTGTCTTGGAGGGTACCCATTGAACTAGACTGCTGGGTTTTCCTAATAAAAGAGAACATACTTATCCCTCCACAGAGCTCTCTGAGGGACATATTTTTCCCCATGTTGACTAATTTGATTCTTATTACAACTTCTACCAATTTGTTGCTGCCGCAGTCAGGTTTACTAGATTCTAGGTCTCCGGGTCACCTCTGAGCCTTTCTCACATATTTTCATATTTTCCTTTCCTGTGGTACTGAGGTCAGTGCAAAGGCTTCCTGAATTGGCTATCTTTTTCAGAACTGCTCCATTTGGACCTCTCTCATATGCTGGCACCACCAGTTCACTGAACTTGTGATTTTAAGGTAAATTGCTGCAAAGTTTGATATTTTTTACTTTATCCTTCTGTGAGGAGTTCAATTTGAGAATGACAATGTCAGGACATAATTATTTTCCTTATATTTAGAAAGCTGACAGCTTAGCTCTGCGGAATGTATCTGACCACTAAGCAGTACTGGCATCCAGGTATCTCAGTCAATGTCTTACCTCAGCTCTCACTAATCAAGTGAGCCCTTAGAACATCTCTCCAGAGCTAAATGGTACACACTGTAGTAAATGGCACAGAGCATTATCTTCTGCATCAGCTGGGAAAGAACCTCCTGAGGGAGATCCCAATACCTGGGGAGGTGCTGTGCATATGTGCACAGCTGAAGAAGCTGCAGAAAAAAATGTTAGGTTGAGTTTCCAACTTTTCAAGCCATGGGAGAAACAGAGTAATTAATCCTTTGGTGAAGCACACCATGCCAGAAAAGGTTTTCTGAACTCTGTGCTTTCATATCACATGTGACCTGCTAGTTGAGTAACACAGTATGGCATTATCTGATTTCTCCTGTGCTTACTGCAAAATGACTTCATAATAAAAGCATTCAAATTCACCTATACAACTTCAGATTTTGCAAGACTGTTATGTTTCTAATAATGAAAAACATGGCTTATTTCAGATGATAAAGTAGCCATAAATAAACAGCTCACAGGAACAGGCTGACAAATAAACTTTTTATATGTTGGGTATGTATGGGGATGTAGTTTGTGGTGACAGCACATTGTTCAGAAGAGCAGGTCATATGCTGCTTCCTATTATACCAATGTCAACCCAGAGAATTTCCATTGTCTATATTTCAGCCAGTTCAACTAAGATAAAGATCTCTGTGCAAGATTTCATAGCCTTTTTGCCACTGTATGGTATTATTAAAAGAAAAAAGTACTGTAGGGGTCAAATTACTTTCAATATTGTTTGTGATAATAAAGGCACTACAAATGGTTCAGTCTCGTCCATTAATCATAATAAAATCATAAAAAACCCAGGCTGAAATAGATTTCAGTAAGGTATCAAGCCCTTCTCCTGCACTGTTCTGAAATTTAGGCATGTGATACAAGGCAATGCATGGTGCAGTCACTGTTACTGGAAACCAGACACTTCAAGGCAGACACTGCCATTTTAGGTCTTGCAATGATAAGACTTTGTGTGGATCAAGTCCTCTGCCCCTAGACTATTTGCAGTAAAAAGAAACAAAGATGAAATTACAGAAAGGGGAAAAGAGAGGACGGTTCTGAGGGAAAAGTTAACAGGTATTCATAAAGGATCATGTCATGTACGTATTTCCAAGAACAACAAGTAGGAAATGGGAAGCTGTATGCAGAGGTGGGACAGCAGGACAGAGTCTGAGAATGCACACAGACAGGTCTAAGCCCAGACTCTGAATCACAGCCTCTTCCCCTGTTAATCTCTGGGTCTGAGTAGCAGTGGCAGATGTGCTGGGAGTGCTGGCAATGTGGTTCTGCTTGCCTGGGCTGGTTGCACTCAGAAGTCCTTGCCAGGACTGTGTTCCTGTGAGTTGTCCTCACCTGGAGGAGAAAACAAAGTGTTAAATGTGTCACAGGTTGGAGAGGCACAGCAGGTGATGCTTGAGCCTGTGAGTGATGCTCCAGACAGCCAGGCCCTGGTGAGGGTTTCCCTTCCCTGGCAGTCCAGAGAAGGGGAATTGAACTGAAGGTTCACAGAAACAGAGCGACAAAAGTAGGGCAGCATCCACTCACAAAGCCTGAGCGGCTTAACTTAGACTAATGGAAAAGGGGATTTGAGTCACTAAAACCTGGTACATTGAACTCAGATGAAAATATAACTCTAAGTATGTATTTCTAGGTTGGTAGNAAAAATTGAAATCTGCTTGTAGGTTCAA
This sequence comes from Scytalopus superciliaris, assembly GCA_013400415.1. Taxonomy (NCBI): domain Eukaryota; kingdom Metazoa; phylum Chordata; class Aves; order Passeriformes; family Rhinocryptidae; genus Scytalopus; species Scytalopus superciliaris. Next base: position 97,578 of record VXBX01001703.1, on the reverse strand, counting down.
CAGTGAGTTGTAAATATATATACATATGTGTGTACTAACAGTTTTCATGCACACATATACATACTTACCCCATGCCCCCATATTTTTCCAAATATCTATTTCATTATGTGCCCTCGCAGAAAATGATGGCAAACAACTACACAGAAAAAACTTTATTTATTCTTTTCAAAAAATCAAACATAGTATAAGCTTTCTAAGAGATCAATATAAAACAGATATTACATTTGTCATTTTCAGTTAATCAGATTCTGTACATGAAAGGGCAAAGGGCAGATTTGTTACAATGTAAAAGAAAAACCTGCAAAATTTGCTGTTCCTCTGTTCCTAAGTACCACAAAAGAATCTCCCATTTTTCTGTAATGGAAAAGAATGGAATGATATGAATAATTTGAATTTCAGGAGCCTTTTTCTATGTGAGCATTCTCATTTCACAACCAAGTCAGATTAGCTCTAGCATCCTCACTGGAATTGGAGTCATGTTGGTTCATTCTCATTTTATGGATGAAATTATGAAGAAAAACATTGTGACTTGCCTGATGCAATGCAGAATATACAATCTAAAGAGGAAATGGAACCCAGGTCTGTGGCCATCTAGTTGTGTGCATTAACCTTTAGGCTTTCCAACAGTGTGATGGAGACCAGAAAATTAATTTCCTGACTGTTTTTTTCCTCCCCAGTCCCAGGGTAACAGTAATACTTCTAAAGATATTAGCATTATTTATATTAGATGGGAGGGGGCATTTTAAGCAGACGTATGGTTAATTTATTTCCTCTGGGACAAATCCTGCCTGTGCTTTCCAATACGCAGTTTAGGCTGCCACCAGTAGCACTTCTGTGGGTAGAACTGTCTGGACTGGTAGAGTGATGAGGGGCAGAGAAAGGGAAAACCCACAGGTTCACCTGTCCACTTCATGAACTCATAGTATGCCCAATTCCTTGCCCCTACCTCTGGCCTCCCTTGAAAGCCCATCTGAGTATAAGCACTACACTAAAAGACATTTATTCCTTCTGCTTCATTTGAGCTGTGGCAAAACTGGTGGAAACTGTCATATTATCTTGGAGAAAATTAAGGATCTCCTGGGAAATTTTACTATTTTAGTCCACCTTTCTCAAACCCTGCTTAATATAAAAGAGTAGGTTTTTTCCTAAACATTGACTAAAAAGTTGTGCTAAAATGCAGATAAGCCTTTTCTTTCAGCAGTCAGTGACACTGAGCTACATGTAGTCTGTGGCAAAAAACTACCTAAGAACACGTTTTATACTGTTTCCCTTCTCATTTTGGCACAGCATGGAATTTAGTTATACATATGCTAGGGCCAAACTACAGTGGTTTTGACAGCTGTGGGGGAAGGGTGGTCGGCATTGTGTCTGAACTCCTCACCCGTTCCCATGGGGAGAGGGTGCCTTGCAACTAGACAGATGGCTCCTGCAGAAGGTTAGCAGAAATGTTCATGCATACCCTTCCTAATTTTTGTATGGTATTCATTGATTCCAACTGCTTCTGAGTCTCTCTCCCCTCTTCTTATAGAATTTTTATCATGTTTTCAAGTCTTTGTCAATTTTAATGTGGCTGATTTAATTTCACACAAAAAAGTGTGGGAGCAGCAGTCTCAGTTGCCCTGGATAAACACTGGACTACGTGCTGCTTGTGTTTGACTATGTCAGCTGTGAGCTCTCTAAGTAGTGCTGCCAGGCAATACATAAATCTTTTGTCAATGAAAGGGGTACATTATCTGCTTCTCAGCTGTTTCTTTTCTAAATAGCTACCTGAGGTTTAAGATAAATATTCAGCATGGTTATTTAAAAGAAAAAAAAAACCAACAAAAATGCCAGAATAGTTTTTCTCATGCCTTGAACATTAATGTCAAATCACAGGGAGTGAGGATAATTCCACATGGCATGTCCCACATCAATGCAGTAGATGCAGCGACAAAATTTGTAAAGGGGTAAAGAATTTAATAATACCTTGGCTGTAATATACTTTGTACTTTCTGAGTCAGTCCCTTGTAAAGAAACTGCCAGATTATCTCCTGAGGCAACTGGATGCATTTTGCTGGGTTAATGAAGCTGTGTCCTCCTTGCCCAGGAACACAGTCAGTCCACGCTTGGGATTATGAAGAGGGTTATGTTGAACCAGGATCCTTATTCTGAACCAAACTCTTGTTGTTCCCAGGTATCTTCATACTGAAAAGTGTGAAGAAATTAAACTGGTGACTAGCCAAAAAGCAACAGCTAAAAGGTTCATGGATTTATTATATCTCCATGAATCCAGTTAATCTCTGCTCCATTTTCAACTTCAGTAGATGTTGAATTTGAATTTTGATATTTCTGATACCATTTCAAGGTGATCTTGGCCTTTTGTGGGTAAGCTGATACGGTTACCTGGTACTGTTGGCCTTGCACTATCCCACTCCCCAAAACAACTCCATCTTTATCTGAAATTTAATTGTTTTCCACACAACTCCTCCTTAACAACCTGAGAATTCCTCATGGCACCATCTGTAAATTTATCAGCTTCTTACCCTGTGACCTGACACGTCCAGCAATTTCTTGTGCCACATTCAGTAGTTCCTCAGGCTCTGTTATGTGAGCCCCAGGCTGGGCACAGCCAGTGGTCCCATTGCCTGCCTGCAGCCCCAGCAGTCAGTGTCACAGCCACAGCCTGCTGCTGTGGGAAAAAAGGGCATGTGTCCTACTAGGACTAAACCATAGTCACTACAGTATACAAAAAGTGAAAATAATGATGTTTATGAATTGATGTGATACCTTTTCCCCATGCTACTTAGTGTCTGATCACTTATAGTTATGACTTACTGAGAGAAGAGGATGTACCATCTAGTCCCATAGAATGGTAACATCTGGACTTAACTAAGAGCTTGAAAGGGACATAAAGATGTTTGTGACAGCCTAAGAAAATAGAGGCCACTGCAGGAAGGTGCTTCAGTGGCTGATGGGTTCAGATCTGACAAATCAAAACTTGGAGTTGAGAAATTCATAGTTTAGGAGAAACGTCTTTGAATGAGGAGGAACGGAAAACTAAATAAACCCACAATGATTATAGGAACTGTAGATAAGATTACTTATATTAGATTTAGATAGGTCCTCAGAGGAAAATAAAAACATCTTGGTGTAAAAAGATCAGCTACAACAGCAAAGTTGATAGGCCTGGAATTGCATAGGACTTACTATGTGCAATTTTTGAAAATCAAGCGATGCATCTATGATTTATTGCATTTTTGTTGTAGAAGGTTTTATCCCATTTTTATGATTTTAGGATTAATAAACATTATTCAAGTCAAGCATAAAATAAGCAGCACCTCATTCAGCACATTCACTAGAATTTCCAGTGTATTTATCATTTTCTGCTGGGATCATGGATATAGCAATGATTAGAAAACAATATGGCAGGAAACTCTCTATGTTAAACATTTGAGTTACGTATCACAGATTGTCTCAAATTCTCTGACTTTTTAGATTTAAATCTTTTCAAAGTTTTTTCTGAAGGTTTTGGCACATTTTCCACCTATATGTACAAAAAAGAAGATTCTTGGAGGGCTCTAGCCTTCTGTTATTGTTTAAACACTGATGCTTAAGGTTTAAATTTACAGGGAACAAATCATTCTACATCAAAACTAAGGTGTTGCATGTTTATTTACAGATGAAGCTCCAGTAGTAATGTGTATTTGTCATGGAAACTGATTTGAATTTAATTCTAAACTCTGTTTTGCACCAGGAAAATGTGAGTTTCATTTTACTCGTCTCTGTTTTCAATTATAATTTGACAAAAGAAATAACCGCATTACCTATTTGATTTGCCAGAACTTTATCCCAGCACCACCTGTTGAGCCCTCGGCACTCAAATCCTGACATATAGCAGAGAACAAAATTATGCAGTTGGCATACTTACCAGCAAGGATGCCAACAAAAGCATAATATAGCTTTTGTACTTGAAGCACAACAAAATATATATTAAGCTACCAACTGCAAAGGTTTAAGCAAGCCACATTTAATTATACATGAACATATCTTTCCAACAAATAGCTCAGTAGAAAAATGCTATGGAAGTTAAAAAGAACCCTCTTTGTTTGCTTTGGTAAATATTGCAAGCTTAAAATAAATAAAATTTCAAAATACCATGTAGATTTACATTAGAGATGGCAAGAGGATATCCAGCTGATTTATTCAAATTGACGGGTTCAACACTATCAGCTTCCCAGTTTAAACAAATGCCCCATGTTCTATTCTGACAGCACTGGTCTCCCAGGAAGGTGGAAGAAGAGGCTCCCAGCACTAGTCTGGATCCAAATCTCTGTTCTGCAAGTATCTGGGACCAAAGGAGTAGGGATCAGTTGCATCCTTGATGTGTGTTTCTCAAAGCAGCACTTTGCCACAGAAGTACTCAAAACTGCTTTCCTGGTTGCCCTGACTTGAGATCTGCACAAAAGAGGGGACAGAAGTTGAAGGAGGTAGGACAAGTCAGTAGGGATGAGGCAGAACCTCTGCTCCCCAGCTCTCCCAAGGTCAGATGAGGTCTACACAGGGGCTTTGAACTCCAGGGACTTTTGAACACACTGAGAAAAGTTACCAGTGGTGCTAGCAGTGATGCTAGAGCTTCCACAATTTGTCAAAAAATGTGAGTTAAATCCCTGCACACTTTTTAAGGGACCGTTTCTAAATACTAGTGACAATTACAATCCTCAGATTTTTATCACCTCCCCATTAAACCTAAAGGAGATTTAAATCTGGAAGGTTGATTATAGCATTGTTAATTCAAAGAGACTGTTGGCCAGAAAAATTACATTAGATATAAAATGAGGATTGTGTTCCAAAGTAAAGAGAAAATGAACCAGATTTTACTCCTGCTCACTCAGAGAAATTGCCACAACTGCCCTTAGACAGATCAAAGGAGGACAGCGTAAGGCAGAAAGACCCATAGATTGAACCACAAAGAAAAGCAACTTGGGAAGTATAAGGAAAGGTTAATTGCCAGTATTGCAAGAATTTCCCTAATGCATTTGTATGGGACTGAGCACACAGGCTCTGATGCCAGACAAGGCTTTTGTCAATATTTTCCTAAGAAAATATTTTCTTAAGAAAAGCATAAATGAAAGACCATTAAAATTTTGGATAAGGAACCAAAATGCTATAGGTTGAATGAAATATCTAGAAAACCTTTTCAAGACAGTGAAGTACAGCTTTAAAATAACTGGGGAAAAAACCCAACAAGTTTTGTAAGCAAGGGAATAAACCAGCTGTAAATCACAGAGTAACCAAAGAATTTTAGTTACTGTGCTAAATTTGAATTCTGAGATACTTAAGGAATCATTTCCACAGTAGGCTCACGCAAGCCTAAGTGGAGGAGGCACCTCTTGGCACCTGTTAGATACCCACAGATATGTTATAAGCTCTGATATATGATTCCTGAGAGGTATATATGTTTCTATGTATATATATATATGTTATATATATATATATATCTAAGTTTAGTGAGCGAGAATGTCCTCTGATGGAAAGTGGAACATTTCATATTGTATCCAGAAAAATGGAGAGCAGTTTTGCATGTGGATTGCTTTCCTACCAATGCATTGCAGCAATCAGCATTCAGCAGAGGTTGCAGAATCTGTCTTTGGATGGTTCAACTGGGCTGGACACAGCCATGTGCGGCCTGATGTAATGAGACCTGCTTTGAGAAGGGGGTTGGATGACCTCCAGAGGTTTCTTTTAGCCTAAATTATCTATGATTTGAAAACTGATCCAAAGAAATCAGAAATGTTTTCCTGTTATTAAATTGAATTTTACTGAAATGCAATTTTTTTGTCTTATTTATTTAAGTATTGGAATTATGTATTTACCATTTATAATAGCTTATAAAAATATTTTTGTAATTTGATATGTAAATATGCTTTGATTAATTATTTAATTTGTACTTCAGGGATTGATTAAATAGAAGTAAATCTGTAAATAGTACAGTAAGCATATTGGGTGCCTGTGGTGTAGTTCCAATGAGTCAATGAGAGTGCTTGCCTAAAACCCTAAAATGATGGCTTGAAACTTATCCCAATAGCCTTAATTTTTCTGTTCTGAAAATGTAACTTGACAACTGTTAATGAGAAAAACTTTCCTTCAAATTTGTAATGGAAACTGTAAAACACTTGCTAAGAGATAGACCACATCTAGGAAAGCCAAATCTAGTTGATCTCTGCTTCTCAATTGCAAATATCCTTTGAGGTAACCACATTTCATTCAGGAGACTAAGACTACAGGAAGTACACATATGACAGATAGTTTGGCATCATCCATTTCTGAATTTCTCAGATGTCTAACAGCCAAGAAAATGTTCCATCATTTTATTTTCTTTCAGATAGCTGATCCCTCATAGTATTTGCTCTAGATGAAAGCTTCAGATGGAGTATCTGGATAGTGTTTGAACAGGGCATTAAATAACTCTCCTATAATAGAACCCATCATCTTCTCCTAATTTCTCCCTTGTTCAGAATAACTACAAATGCTTAAATTGCAATGTGGATGAAGCTTTGAGTTTTAAAATCATAAACTACTTAGAAAACTCACTTCAGAAATGCACTGCATGGTTCACTGCCTTCCACCTTCGACAATATCTCTGAACATAACTAACATTTTGCTGCCTTTCAACAGCCTTGCAAAGCCAGTGAAAGCACTGGGACACTTCCTTGCCCATCAGACATGCAAGAAAGCTGCAGGTGGATTGATGAGATTGTCTGAGAGCTCTACAAGTGGCTTTTTCACCCTTGACTGCTGTTGGGAATTTAATGAACCCACCCTGAATATTTAAGGCTAGCATTTCAGCTTGAAATGGAACTTCTTGTATGTAAAACAGCCATGAAAATTATGAAGCTTTACAGGTAGATTATAGTGACCTGTAGAAAAGGCAGCATCTTTTCAGGCAATCTTTAAAGTCTGCTATGAGTAATGCAAATGCCTCAGACACTGCTTAGCTCCCTTGACACACAATGGATAATTTCTATTAGTGTGTTGTACCATCATGGAAAGTAGGATTCACTACTGAATTTAATTCCATTTAAATCTGGACCACTTAGGAAGCATTAATGATTCTGGAATTAAATGTCAATGGTTCTTACATTAGTTTAGTGTTTTGTATCTGCAGCACTGCTGCAAGTCAGTGACCCCACTTTGCATCACATTTCTCGTATTTGAGTATTCTGATAGCATACACACATCCCTCAACATAAACCAGTGACCCTGGGGATCCTTTCACTTTAAGCTTGAGTTTACCTGTCTCTGAAGGTGACTGAGGTCAGCTGGCTTAAAATGACTGATGTATAACCCACACTTCCTGAAGAGATAATTTAAATCCAAAGAGAGAGTCTCATAAATTCCCAGGGAGATCTTAGTATCATAAAAACAGACTTGACACCACTCCAAAGTTTAGCCTCTGCCTTGACAAAGAGGAAGCAAAATCATCTTTGGTGCAGATCCTTCACAGGATATACTCCTCAAAGTGCTCCTGAGCAGTCTGTGCCTTCCTTATCTTCTGGTAACTTGTCAGTGATCCTTCTGCCAGCTTTCACTGATAGTGAGGTACTTCAGCTGACAAGCTGGGAGAGAAAAAGAACTTCTATTTGTCTGTATCTCCTCCTTTACATCATTATTTGTGAGGATACTTCTGTAAAACTGTGCTCAGGGTGACTGATGCAGGGCACAGAAAATATTTATATAGAAAAATCCTACCATATTGAATAGAATTGTATGGAAATAGCTCTAAGAGGTTAATGTATTTGTAGAATTAAGCTTGGCATAATTTTTTGAATGACCTGTTAAAGATCTACACCAAGAACAATATTTGCTATTGCATTCTGTTGGGTTTTTGCTGGAACTTGTCCTGTTCTGCTTCCTGACCATCATAATCACATCGTTCCTGCTGCAACCTGAGATCTTTCACTGTTCTGGAAACTGGTTGAGATCTACCCAATACTGCTTCCCAACACAAAGTGATTTCCTGTCTCAAATGACTAAACTGTTGCACTGAGTAGAGAAGGAATCTAATTTCACTGTCACACTCTGAGTGAGCAACATGATTCATCCATTTGTTTATGTTCCAAAGGCTGCCAGTGAGGAGCACGCTTTGGTAAGGGGCACTAAAATGGGTGATGATTTCATTTGGCAGCACCTAATGCTGACTGTTTACATTGGCACTTACCCATTTAGGCAGCAATATAGACTAGGCAGCTTAACAAACAGGCATGAAATTATTACTATAAATTGTCTTCAAAGAATTGTCTTGATTCATGATTGTCTTAAAACATATAAATATTTTACTGCAATGATTTTGTCCATTTCAAGGAATATCCAATAGACAAGAGACTTTTTCCATTTTTATGGCAGTAAAAACAAAACCACTATGGCTCTTGCCAAACTTGTTCAAAGTTTACATGGATTTGGTTCGATGGATGTGGTGGAAAATTATACCAATATCTTCGGTACTTGCCCATACATCTCCTTATATCTCAACGGTGCTTCTTACAGCTTTTAATACAGATTTCTAGATTCAGTTTGGTTTTATTTGGATTATTATATTTTAAAAATAGACTATATGAAATAGAACATAATTTTAGCTCTGTAGAATGTAGCTCTTCCTTACGCTTTTGTTTTTCCTAATTGGAAACAGTGATTCCTGCTCTGCTTTTCTTGGATGCTGCTGTTCTAGGGTTATCTTTTGCCTGTAAGAACAATTGCTCCTCACATGCTGTTGAACTAGGTCATCTTGTGATGAAGCTAGAAATGACATGAAGGTATCTGGTACAGTGGCAAAAAACGTGTGGTTTGTTCTGTCTCACTTCCAACTTCATTAAATTCCTGGGAGGTGGATAGTTAAGTGAAATCAAAAAGATATTCTGATGATGTAATTTTTAATGGACTATGAATGTTATTGACAAAAAATTACTTAATAATGGTGAGGCTCCCCCTTCCCTCAAGTTTCAGCATTATACAGGAGGAGAAGGGAACATAACCTGTTTAAAAACACTGAAACATTACTTTGAAATATTCTATTACTTTGAATACTGTAAACTAATAAAAGTTCAGATTTTTTCCATGTCATTGGAAACAATCAACCAGAAATATTTTGCCAGAAGGAAAGTTTGCAGACAGCAAGCCAAGATATTTGCTCGGTTGTCTTTGGCACTCTTAGTATTTAAATGTGGGGTTCCAGGACTGTTGATATGTACAGGGCTCTTAACAGGAGTTATACGCAGAGATCAATAGTTATTCCTACAGCAGGTCATCAGGCACATAACTTAGTGAAGTGGAAGGCTCAGCGCTTTTGACCTCTCTCCTGCCTCAACAAACAAAATCTGAGGCTAGGGCAAGCATATGACTGGACTTAGGCTATGGTCCTTCTGGAAATCCCTCCATTAAGCAGAGACCCTTGAGAAAAACATGAATTCATTTAACCCCGCTGGGTACTGTGTTTGCACATGAAGCACGAAGATGCCTCTGTGACAGTACCTGGCTGTGTTCACAGAGGATTTGGGCTCCGCTCTGCTCCCTCGGTTAGATGTTTAGTACGCCTGTGGGCAAACTCTGACCAGAAAAGCTAAGCAGGTGTCTTCAGAGATGATCTAAAACTCAAGAGAATTAACCTCGGATGGGGAAATTTCCCCTCCTGAAAGCCTCCCGCCCTCACAGCACTTACAGGCGCTTCAGCTACAGAACGGGAATTCAGAGCTCTCCCGCCCCCGCTGTGATGCCTGGGCTTAGGCCGTCCCTGCGCTCCCACAGCTCTGCTCCGCACGGAGCGCACACCCCCATCCCTTGGCTCGGCGACCCCTTCCTTTCGCTTCATTTTGGGAACGCGGGGCGTGATCGGGACCGGCCCCCGTGCGCGCCCCCGTAGCACCGGGAGCGCGGCGGAGCGGCGGGCAGGCAGGGCCGCGCCCGGCAGGGGGCCGGGCGGGGCGGCCCCCGGCGGGGGGCGCTGCCGGCCCGTGTGCCAGCGGGAAGGCGCCAGTGTGCCCGCCTGGGGATGGATCCTGACCCGGGGATGGATCCCGAGCCGGGAATGGATTCTCACTCGGGAATGGCTCATCACCTGGGAATAACTCCTGGCCCGCGAATGGCTCCTAACCTGGGAAAATAACTCCTGGCCTGGGAACGGCTCATCATCCGGGAACTGCTCCCAACCCGGTGCCAGGGAAAGCTGCACAGAACGCCCTCATCAGCTTTTCAAATTCGTGATATACATGAAGACAGATAGGAGCACCTGGAAATTAATTCCCGATGAAGGATAAAAGAGTATTGAACTAATAAAATTTAGAAGGATCTTTAGCTACAATTTCTATAAGATTTTCTTCAAAAAGACCTTTCTTGGGAGGATTTTTGTTACAGGTTTTTGTGCAAAATGAATTGCCATTCTTGGATTTTCTGCAGTTTATGACTGGCAATGCACTGTCCAAAAAAGGCACTACCTTTCATTAATTTACTTTTTTCATCAGATTGCCCTTTGCCCTTCACCTGAGAACTTTCATTCTTGTTCAACTTAAGGACATGCTGAACTTCCCCCTCTCCCTTTTCCTTTTATATTTCCCCCAATCATTTCTTTATTTGCTTTCTGCTGTGGTTTTGGCATTTTGGGGGGGAGGAGGGGTTGAAGAGGGAAGAACCTTTTATTTGGAGCTGAACACCCAGAGGTTTTTTGTTAGTTGGGTTAACAGGAGCTGTAAAAAATACCTTCAGCCCGTAACATCACCCAGTCTCCTGATTTACGAGACCCTGCAAGTCCTGGGCACTTTCTGCCACCAGCCCTCCCTGGCCAGCACTGCCATGTGCCCTGCAGGGAGGATGCCCAATCCATCCCTGAGAGCATCCCCACTCATGTCTCACTGAGCTCCCCATGACAAGGGGCATCCTCAGCCTGTGTGTCACCAGATGCCCTGGATACGAATGACCCAATTATACATCTCCTTTTCACTTCTTGGGTCATGTACAAAGCCTGGAACCAAGTGCAGGTATTTCTTAAACCTCCTCCTTAAGTATCTCAAGCTGAAGAGAGGAAAATAAATCCAGTTCATGACTTGGTGCTTTTTCATCTATGGGTGTGTTTTTCACTGTGCTTCTCCAGTGTTGCTCTGAACTTTGTTTCATAAATACCTACATTTAAAAAAAAAAAAAACCCACCAACAAGTCACAGAAACTTCTGGGCACATTTATATTGTTTCTCTATTATTTGATTCCTTAATATGAAATAAACAGAATCAACCATTTAGGTTTACCTTTCTATGCTTAAAAAAATAATGAAATATGACAGCTTATTGCTTGTCTCCTCTGGATGGCAGTAACTCCTGCTTAAACATTTGTGACCGAGGATTGCAATATCCCACAGCAAGGGATTTCCTTTTCTTTGTCAGTGTGCTATCCAAAAGAAACATTTAATTTCATTTGTTCTGTGTTTTTTTAAATCTAAATTTGAAAGCTAAGTAAGCTTTCAAAGAAGGAATCTGTTTAATGTAAAAATCTAATTGCACAGATCCTGTGTATAAAACCAGAACAGGAATCAGAAGAAAGGAGGTGATGCTGAGTATCAGTATCTACTTGTATCCAATTATGTATTTCATATAAATCACCCAATATTGTTGAGAAAATCAAATTCCTTGACATTAGACAATGAAACAATACAAAAGATACAGAAACATCCTGACCTGAGAGTGCACCAGAATATCTGCCCCTTTAAAATGCTCTCATTGTAACAGAGCACATCTGGAATGTTCATTACAACATGAAATTTTAAAACAGAAAGTACATCTAGTAAAGGTGATTTCCAAACACCCACTGTGCAGCCTTGTAAATTAATTTCAACAAGAGGTATGAGAAAGAATTAAGCCCTCCTCCCTTCACATCTGAACAAATAACCCTTTCTCAGTAACAAAGCTAGATTTATGTCCAGGACTTGGGTCTTCTCACCGGCCACATCACATCACCAGACCATCTCTATTGCTTTGTTTTACTGCTGGTGAAAAAACGATCTAGTTCAGAGCAAGTGAATCTGCACTTTAGGGGTGTCCCAAGTCCCTTGACACCTTCCTGCTGATTCTTCAGACCCAGAGCAACCAGCCTGATTTCTGGGCTCCTGTGAGGGCAGTGCTTCCCAGCTTCTGGCTCAGCAGCAACAAATGGAACATCTGTTTCCTCCTATGTATTATTCTATCAGGCAGATTTTACACGTGTATTCAGTTCCTGGTCTCTTGGCTGAGATGGCCAATGGGGACCTAAGAGTGGTTTTTAATAAGTGGGTGGTTTTCTTCCAAGAGACTAATGCTACCAACTCTTTTGAAATCCTTATGTGTTTTCAAATGGAGAAAAAACCCTTGGTTCTTAAAACTGAGAAAAATGTTTATGCCCACATCTCTTTCAATGGAAAAAACAAATTTGCGAATTTGGCAACTTTACGTTAACTACCTGAGCACTGGAAGTCCTCTGTGGTGACAGAAACATCAGTCCAGCACTGGAGACAAAGTGCTTCAGGAAGGCATGGTGTCCCTTGAATTTCTTCAACAGACAGGGGAGCAAACTTTGTCACAGTCCTTCTGGAAAAAGAGTGGCATCCCCTTGCTGCTATGAATCCAGCCCAACAGTGCAGAGGGAATCAGGGAATCACTGACATACCATGTTTGGACAGCTTTGTTATCCAGGTAATTTTCTTGAGGGGTGTAGCAGAGATGTTCAAGAAGCTTCCAGGACTGAAGATATCAGTAGGATATAAACTGCAAATGACTCCAAGCTATTGCCCTGGCCTTTTTTTTTTTTTTTGAATGTAAGGAAACCTGAAAAATAATGCGGATACAGCTTAGAAGGTGATTTTACAGTTTGCCACAAAGCAGCTTTCAGCCTTTCAAAAGATGAATAAAAGTTGATAAATCATGTGTTACACTGGTTTTACTGCAGGTTCCATACCTTTGAGATCCCCTGATTTGCTGGAAAATTTTCTCTGAAGACTTCATTAAGTTCTGGCCCTGACACCAATTTGTCAGCAAAAGATAAAGCACCTTGAGAAGCCAACTGAAAAGGTTCCTGCTTAGTACATTTATGAAGGTCTGTTGCTGCTCATACTGACTTCTGAGCTCAGGGGTAAAACAAAATAAAAAGAAGAGGGACACCTCCCACCTGCCAAAGAAGTAAAGAGAAAATACATGACTGGTGGCACGTCGTTCTTTTCTGTCCCATTAAACATCACTCTCTCCCCAGTGCAGTGCCCGAGTCTGCCTCTGTTCAGCATGGCAGCAGGTAAAAGGAGGACAGACACTGTAAAAAAAATTTAAATGGGTTAAATGGTCAGCTGCAGATTCATTTTTAGTGTGTAATTTTCTAAGTATAAGCTTTTTCCAGGATGTGGGTGGAAGGTTTCTGCCCTACAACCCTGGCCTACCAAATAGGTCTCTTGGCTGCTCTGTGAGCAATTTGAGCAGCATTGTGCATGGTCTCTTTTTGAAAAAGATATAAACCCCTGCTTTCCCTTAACTCCAGAAAACATCTGAACCAGTTTCCTACATGGTGATATGTACACATGGCATAGTAGAAATACAGACAAAACACATGCAGCACTGTATATGTTTCAAAAACTTTATTCTTCATCTCCCTGAAATATTAAAATGGAGTCTGATGGAAAACAAAGATGCTTTCCTGTGACAACTGAGGTCAGGAGAGGAGAAGGCATGCAAGAACATTTCAGGCTGAGTTCCAAAATACAGAGATTTCAAGTTTACTGTGAGGACAGAAGAGCACTGTGCACTTGTATTTCTAGCTTTTGGCACTCTAACTATACCCAGCTAGTCAGAAGAATCAGTTATACCTAGAGCTCAATTCGAAAGGAGATTTCAAACAGATTAAAAATTCCTGATCATTACAAGCTCCTAAATTAAGTGAAACTCTCTGAAAGATTGGTTTCTTTCTGGATCCTGCATAATTCTTTAAATTATGATCAGAAAATATGGTTATTTTGGATTCTAATTTAGAAACACATGTATGGGATTTATGCTAGCATTCCTAATGCCCCAAATTACAGAACTGCCTACAGTTTGTCAGGAAAAACACTTGCTCTGGACTTATTTAAAATAAAGAAAAACAATTTAAAAATCTGTTTAGGATGGCAGCCCTATTTCTCAGTGTAGAGATGTTTTGCAATCCTAGAAGCTCAAATGTAATTGTAAGATGACCTGTACTGTGTGCACAAAATGTGAAGCTTTCCTGAAATGCCTCCTTCTATTTCCCCAACCAATTAGCAAGTGCAGCCTTCCAGGGCTTTACAACAAGGCATAGGCTTTCTTGCTTTCTCATGCAAATGCAGTGGAAGGAGTGGACTTTGCAGCACAGACCCCAAAATGAGAGCAGGATTGCCCTTTTGGTGTGTGGGTAACCAGGATTCATTCTAGAACCTGCCTTCTGCTACGTGCTGCATGAAGGTCTCTGCAACGTTATACGAATGGACAGTACAAATAAACTTCAGCATAGTTACAGCTACTTTCAGGTTTGTTTCACCTGAGCCAAGGTCATGTTGGCTTGTCTTTCTGTGTAGCATCAACTGCTGATTCGACCTGCAGGAAACCAAAGGGAAAAAAGTTTTTCTGTGTGGAATATACACTTGTTTTCAAAAGAGCTGTTGTATAAAAACCCCCTATGCTTTCTGGGTTGCTGGAGTTGCCTGAGGCAGATCTGTCATTGTTGATAATACATTAAGCACAATACATCAGCATGCCAGAGGAAAAGATTTCCCAGGATCAGTTATGCCCTTTGTAGAGCAGTAAGCAAGAATGACTAAGGTATGAAAGGGCATACTGTGGCAAAGCTTTTATCTGAGTGAGGACTACAAGGGCAGAGAAGACACATAAAACTAATGCCATCTGCAAGCCATGTAGAAATTAGTAAGAAGTATAAATAGGAAATCAGAGGCACCAAAGGAAAGTATAGAGAACAGACACACATCCAAAAAATCACCTGGACAACACAGCTGCCTGAGTGATCCAGAAGTAAGAATTCTTTTTTCATGTGATGGCCCAGTTGGCTACAGAGATGGGGTTAGTTCGGCATCCATAGGCTCCCTCTTGCCAACACTGCTGAATCAGAAGAATTTATTGCAGAACAGTCTGAGCAATATCTTGAATCTTGAAATGCAGTTTCACACAAATAAACCACAGTGGTTCAATGGTCAGAGACTATAAGTGAAAAGAAAGGACAGAGTCAATTTACAGGAAGCATATGTCCTGTGACAGATGACCAAGTTATCTTTACATTGGTTTCTTTGCAAATCAGCAGAATGCAGTACCTCACCCTTGATTTCCCCTGCTGCATTCTGTGGACCTTCCTAAGGTTGCAAAGGATCTTCAAAGTTACAAAATTGTCCCTGATTATTCTGTTAGCAGCAGACTGACAGTTGAGTAAACCAAAGACATGAGGGCATGGACAAATATGCCCAGATTCTTTGAATTTATAAAGTTTGCACTAGCAGTTACTAAATCTATTTAACTAGTCGATTTTGAATGGCTGACCAGAATGCTTTTATATAACTTCTTGCATGCAGGAAAGTTTCACTTATTTGGGCATAATCAGCACATCATCTCCTCCTTTTCATATATTTTACATGTTTACAGAATCAGTTATCCCACTATCATTCTAGTAAAATTTTAAAAGCATGTGATTACTCAGATCTTCAATACACCCATATCCCCTCAATGATCCCTCCACCTCAGAGGGGTGTACATGAGACGAGTTTTGAATTGCACCCCAGTGGTCAAGGTTTCATAAAACTATTTTAAAGGCTAAAAATTGCTAAAGTGTATAGCTCTTGGCTAAGGGGAGTGCCATGCCTTTGCTTCAGTAACCACTCAGTTTAAGAGTGTAGTGTCTTCTAGAGCAATCCAGTGCCATCCATCAAATCCTGCTTGAAAGGTATCTGAGAGCTAATCTGCATTTTACAAAGCAGCTGCAAAAAGGACCAGTGATGCTAAATCACAGATCAGCAAGCAGTTAGGGTGGCTAGCACACACCTTTCTTATATTTTTCTACAAGATTAAAGGTTTTCTTTTGGTCATCTTTCTTGACAGTATAGAGAAAGAACGTAATTTTTGTTAAAGAATGTCTTTTGTCAAAGAAATACTCCCTTTTGATCGATGAAAGTTGTTTGCTGCATAAGGAATTCAATCAAAGGACATGATTCTCTAAGTAATAACTAACATGGAGGCTTTTATAAAAATAAAGGATTGCCTTTGATTTCATATTCTTAAATAGCATTATTCAAAAGTGTCTGGTGGCTAAATAAAATAATAATACTCATCATCATTGTCTTCCTCCTCCCCTACTGAAGACTTGGGAAGTGACAATTATGGTTGTACATTATACCACAAAGACTTCTCCCCCCTTCAGTTCTGATGGCCTGTTTTCCTCTGTTTCTGCCCTCAAAATCTGAATGACATGGTTCACTGCAGGTAGCACCTGAAAGGCCTTCAGAGGAGTGCACGCTGCGCATGGAGAACAGCAGCTCAAAGCACTCTGACTTGCTCACGTCACCAGAACAGACAGAGAGGGAAAACACTCTCTCTGACATGGCATTTCCTTTGCTGCATCCTCTGTCACTCTGTGATGGGCAGGAATAGCAGGAGGTGACAGTGATGATTTCAAGCTTTAAAACTTAACTCTGCAGAGGCAGCTTCCAACAGGTGAGTGAAATGAAGAAAGAATGGGCCTTTTTCATATTGATAAATCCAGCTGAATCGTGAGCATTCCTGAAAGTGTGCAAGGCTCTGATAAGAGCTTTATCAAGCATGTATTACATCAGCTGGCTGCTACGCTGGCCCTCTAATCAGCTGGTTTTCCTAGCAACAGTACCCAGACAATAAGCTCACATCTATCGAGGAAGCACTTCACTGTCAGTGGAGATGCTGTTACAGTAATTCATGCTTGAGACCAGGTGTAAAGAAGGACAACCAGACCTCAGGTTTAAATACACACAGATGCTGGGAGAACTGCAGATCTTTTAAAAATCCTGTTCAGCTTAAACTTCACTTCTGCCCATCTGAGAGTCCCTCCACCTTCATGAGAAAGAAACATATTAAATAAGTTCATTGGGAAGTCAACAGAAATAATTCTTAACTATTAAACACCAACTTGTGAGAAATTTAATTTTCAGATGTGTTTTTAATATAATATGTAATTAGGTTTTAACAAGGTTTATTCAACTTTATAAGGACTTCGCAGAAAAGCTTTAGTGGGAATGTAGAGGACAGAACTCTTGATCTAGAAAAGAGAAAAAGGCCCATGAATACAATTTATTTTGTTAGAATGAGATTGAGTTGGCAATTTCTTGGATTAAACTGGGACAAACTTTGAGAGTCTCTCTCTCAAAGATCTAAGAACACTGAGAGACTTCAAGCATTCAGATTTTCATCACTGGCAATATTAAAATCCTAGGTAAGACTATTCTTTGGCTTGTACTCATATGATTAAGGACTAATTCCGCTTAGGAAATGCAATATCTTGATTTAAAGGGAATTAATTCTGACCATCAAAGTGGTAAGAGAATATGTCTCACATTGAAAATAAAAGCCAGTCTGCCCATGGAACAATAACATACACTGCTATCCATATCTGTGCACCTCCTCTGAAATAAATCTGAAGGTTTTTTCCTGAAGCTATTCTGGGATAATTGTATCTTTGTCCATTATAAAATCACATGGATTTTTATAAGCAAAGTAAGAGTCCCAATGGCGCCATTAGAAATAATCCTTTAAGAGATTTCCAAAGATATGCCATGCTTAACTTCAACAGAGAGTTAACTAAACACTCTACAGAAATTTTATTTTTCCTCATAACCAACAATAGATCCCTGTAAGTGTAAAGTAAGTCATACACAATCAAATATGCTGGCATAGAAGTAGTCATGCTCTCACTCCTATAAAAAGTAAATAAATGGTGCCAATAAAGACATACCAGCATGTAAGAATAAACCTTTTGTTTTAAAGCACATATAACCAAAGAACATTTTATAAGCTTTTAAATTCATTAAGACTCAGACCTTGGCTGTTCGGAAGGCTGTCTCAGTAACTGGATCGCCAGAAGACTATTTGAGGTGAATTCTGCATTTTCATGCATAGAGGCCACAAAATATTGAAAAATCTCAGTTTACTTGAGATTTCTTATTAAGTGGTCCTGTTCTTATTAAGTGGTCATAGAAAGAGAATAGAAATAAATTTGCCCCGTCTGTTGTTTCTATGCAACATTATCCACTGAAGCCAGTACTTGGGAAAACTTGTTTTTCCACCTACATCCTGTGCTTTTTTTTGTCATCATGGGCTCACTCCAGAGGGGTAAGGACTTTCAGAAATCTCCTGGAATACTGCACCATGACTTCTTATGGACTTGGAGGATGTAGTAGCTAATGTGTTTGCACTTACCTGCCAGAAATTAATACTTATTTCAGCTAAAAAGTCTTAAAACATTTCACTGCACTAGAAAGCTGTCAGATGAAATGTATATGAGAGCTGTTACAGTGGAAGTGTCACAGAAATTATCATATAGGAATACCTCAGTAGCCCATCTAAAGTGATACTGTCTTTCCCAATGCAGTCAGCCACAAACATTTCAAAAAGGAGGTAGGCAGGAATCAGGATGTGGCCCAAAAATGAGCAAAAATTTTGGATCCATGTACAAACCTTCCCAGAGGGCACTGGAGCTCAGATTTTCAATACAATCTGTTGGTGTACTATCTCTAAGAACAGTGCAGCCATGTGCAGAGGACATTTCCCCCCTTGCTTACATGCTTATGCATACAAACTGCACAATTTGCAGGGGGCATACTTTGTGAGGTAACTCAGGGCTTGAAGATCCCTCCCTTACAGTACAGTGAACTTCCATGTGATACACCCCAGTCGTTCCAGGTTACTGAAATTTTCAAACTGCAATGCTACTAAGAGCTGGGCTTGTCCTAGGAAATGACTGACTCCCTTACAGGAGAAGTCCTGCCCTCTTTCTGGAGACTCTTTCGAAGTGACTAAAGTGTCTGCGGCAATGTAGGTATGAGACAAGACTGACCAGCATCATCACTTGCAAATGAGAATACAAGACAGAAAGATGCTCCTGCACCTTAAATTCAACTGAACAAAATGCAAGTTCAAGCCATATCTCTTACAGTTAAACTCAGTTATCTGATTCGTTCTTCAAAGGTGCCTGACATACCGAGCCTAAACACACAGTATCAGGATCTGACAGAATTATGCCTATCAGAAATGGACTTATACTTCCTATGTAATAAAAATCACTTGTATCAAAGTATCAGAAAAGGTTTCTATATCATGTAATACCAAAATAGATTTGCCAAGTCATCTGAAGGAGGATTAACAATAGAAAAAGGTGAATGTATTGCCTTTGGTAGAGAGTTCATTACCTCACAAGCTAAGCAACAATTGTTTCAGAAAATCAAACAAACTCTATGGCCAATTCCTCCAATTTTTTGCCATCTGCATCACTTCGGAATACTCACATAAAAATGACATATTTGAAATGTTGTGGATTTTTTTTTTTTATTTTTTTTTAACAGAAACATTTAATTCTCATTCACAGTGTGCTGTGAACAAAAACTTCAACACTTCTAAGAAATTAAAAAAGAAAGTGGTGAGCACATAAGGTTCTTGTTACATCTGTTAGGGAGCAGGAAAAAAATCACAGAACCCCAGAAATGTGGGGAAAGGAATAAGAAAATTGGAGGAAAGGGCTGTATCCCAGGGAAAGGTATGTGACTACGAGTCACAAGAACTTACTCCCAAAAAAAGCTCAGAGTATATTATAATGACATAACAAGTAAAGCACGGGTTATACCTTCCTAGCAAAAAATTTCAGAAAACTCCACTGAATTTTTCCCTCCTGAAATATTTTTTTCAGGTTCCCTAGGCAAAGGAAATGATCTGAGCTAATATATTTCACTACTGCTGAGAGTGTAACATGTTGCTTAGCCTGAAGTGCATTAGGAATGTCTGGTATCCAACTGATATGAAGCAACTCATATTTCTCAGAGGATAGAACCCCATGGCTCAATTGTGAGATTCCAGATTAAAAGACTTACAGAACATATAATCAGTATAATACTCTCTTACCTAGATTCTAGGGCTTCCTCCATGGCTTCAATGATAGTATTTCTGTCTCTGGTATTAATTGATAGCACGTTTTTTATGGGTTAGAGCTGTGAAAATTTCTTGTTGCGCTGTTTGGCATAGACAGATCTTGGATATTTTAGAAAACAGTAATATATGGTTGCTTCATAAAGGATATGTTGATTTATTCATGTAAGTTTTGTAGGATGTCTGTGTCTAATGGTCTCTCATTTTGACATGTGAAGCTATAAAAAGACTTACTGAGGTTCTGGAGCATTTATTTTCTGCCTGGGTATTCTTTTCAGTGCTAAAATCTGATCATATGTTAATGTTATTATGTTAATCCACCTTGTGAGCTCTTCTGAAATAATCTAACCCAGTTGGTTTTGACCTTTTCCAATTTGCAAGGCTCTAAATGCTTTCCAGGTAGATTATTAATGTTCTCTGCACTTTGAATTTAAGATAATGGGTAACAGCACTGCTTTTCTTTGTTACTTTTCAGGGATTGCTTGGAAATGATCCCTTTGCAGTGGTTACAGGCCAGAGGTTCAAAACCACATGTAATTTTATGGCCAAAGTCTAAACTAGAGTAACTTGGCATGATTCTGCTTATTTCAAAGGAAAAATCCATTGATAGCATCAGTTAGAATAATGGTTAGTTTATTGTACATTAGCTGAGGAACTTCCCCTGGCTTTAGTCCTCTTAGATTTCACTGTGAATAAAATTGAGCTCCACTTCAATGTAATTATATCTCCTTTGGGAAATATTCCTTACTTACTACCCAGATTAGAACACATCAAAGAGCCCAAGAGGAATCTTAATAAAAATTTACATGGGAAATCTCATCAGAAAATTCTTAAAATTTTATTTTATGCTTAGTCTCAGATGTATCCTAGATGTCTGATTTTTAGGATAGCTCTTTAGTCAGACAGTACCTTTTACCTCAGTGGTACAGTATAACACATGCACAACTCTAATACAAGCTATAGAGTTAATAACATAAATTTACTTGTCTTCTCTGATCAAATAATTCTACTGTTAAAGTCTTGAGCAAGGTATCAATGTCTTTGAACAGAGTTATGCTGATTTACACCAGCTGATCATATGCCCAATTATTTTAAGATGCTTGAAGTTCTTCAGGTGCAAACACAGTGGAAATAATGTTCCTGTTTCTTCTGATAAAGCAAAGCTCAAATAGGACAGTAGATATTAAGAAAAGTAGCAACTGGGTCGGAAATGTTAATAACTGAATGTATTTTCTGAAGATAGTTAGAAGTATTTACATCTAAAAGACAAGGAAATCTCTGAAAAATTAGTGAAAAATCGAAAATTGTCTTTTATGCTGTTACTGCCTAGCTCACTTTGCAGCTCCATCACATGACAACGAATAACTAGAGAAAACTATTATTATGCAAACCACTCCAGCACAAAAGGGTATTACATATCTCATACAAAAGGGGATTTCTTTAAAAAGCACAGCACATTCAGTGTTTAGGGTTTGCAGTTGAAATTCATGGCCTCGCTTGCCAATATTATCATGCAGCTGGGTATTATGCTATTGCTTTACTCTGAGGAGGAAAAAAAATCACAATAAATATATTCAAATGGTCTCATATGAAACTGTTGTATTCTCTTATGTTGCAATATCAGTTTTAATGATTTTAATGATTTTTGGCATCTCTTTGCTAGCACAAAGGCCACAATAAAGACTAGCCACAGAGAACTTGATTGCAAACAGAAAATGTCAAAATGGTGCTTTTGATTTAAAAAAAATATCACTGGAAAATGGTTGTTAGGCATTATTTCAGTGTTGAGAACTGATAGGATTAATAATAATTTAACAGCTATGAGACAGAAGTCCATCTTTCTGTAGAGAAGTCTTCTGACAGAACCTCTTTTGTTCATTCTGTAAAACAGGAGTTTATTAGTTTAGTTCAAATTAATTTTTTATCTTTCCATAAATTCTCTCCTGTTCAAATAAAACAAGATCAGTTGACCCAAAACAGTCCTGATCAGTAAGATATTAAATGTAGTTTCAGAAATATTTTTTTTAAAAGCTTTTAAAAGAGTCAGACATTGTTAACCCTATTTTATTGAAAGGAAGATTTGGTCACAGATGCTTGAATAAGTTCAAGGTGCACAGAAGATCTTTGCACTGCCGCAGCTACTGTATCACCATGTGGAAAGTTTGCACTGCTCCAATTATTTTGATGACTGAAAATTTTTCTTTACTTGTAAGACTGCTAGGAGATGAGCAGTGTATTGGCTTTAGTGGACTGTAAAAGTATATGTCTGTCCATAGTTGCTCAGAATCCTCCTGGGGAAATTCTGGTTTGCTAAGATCTTTGTTGCTCTACTTTCACTGTGCCATTCATGGGATTAGGAGAGTAGGAATTTTGAGAGGGGAACTGGTTGGAAAGCTGTGTTTCCTTTCAGAGGGGAATTCTGACACACTGAATTCTGTTATCCTTCACTGAGGAAAAAGTCTGAAACTTCATAATTTACAGTAACAAAAGCGTATCCTAAACATTGGAGTCTAAGTAACTGAAAGGATTCATTTGATTGTTTAAACCATATAATTCTGTGTGAACAGTGAAACTGTGTAATTTGTGGTACCCTGATATAATTTGTACCTGTAACAATCTCACAAAATTAACTTTCTTTTTGAATTCACAAAACATTTCTTTACTTTAATACTGTACTTTAAAAAGCAACAACATTGGAAAGCAAGGCTTGACTTTCTACTAGTGGCACTCAGACAAGGGGTACTATTGAGCACTTTGTACAAGTGGCACTTTTAGGAACTCAGAGAAAATGTCTACGTGAGTATAATTGCCTCTCTTCTCTTTATGGATTACTGAGTCATCTCCAAAATATTTATCAAACAATCACTTTCAGGATTAATATTTCTGTTATGATGCAACATTTCCCTCCTCATGCTCAATATTTGCAGTTCACTTTACTTAACTATTGTCCCATCTGTATTTCATAAAGGAGACATAGGAAGGAACATATCTACTGTGCTTCCTTTGCCCTGTGCACTGCTTTTTACAAGCTTTTGAACACGTGGAATTGGCAATGGTGTGTAGAACATTCAGAAATATTAGTCGGATAGTGCTATATACAACCTTGTATAGATGCTAGTTTGTTCATGTTCCTATTTAAGTATGATATAGTTTTTTTTCCACAGAGAATCCTGTTTATTTTTTTTTTTTTTTTTAGTTCTTGACTTTTCTAGAATAACCAGGAAAATAACACAAAATTAAGAAAATGCATCAAAGGAAACATACTAATTGCTGGCTGTGATTAATTAGTAATTGTAAGCCCACCCACACACATAGACTCAATTGCTAGTCATTTACTTGCATGAATTCAATAGAAGCAGACAAATTTCAAAATACTTCAATCATTATTATTATTATTCTAATTGACAAATGTACTCATCTGTTGTCATTGCTTCCAGAAACTTAACTTTTCTTAAACTGTGAAGAAACAAGTAGGATCCCATTACTTAGATTGATATGGAACCAAAAACCTAACCAAAACCCTGTAATCAATACACAAAACTGTCTTAATTGCCTGTGTTTTATTTTCAGCCTCCCAAACGAGTTGCTGTGATTTACTTCTCTGTAGAGAAGGAAGGATTTAATGCTCTGTTTTCAAGCATTCTTCAGTTCCAATGATGGGAAGCCATTCAGTCCCTATGTCAGAGTCTTGAGCATCTGTGGAACTCTAGTGTGATGACTTGCTAGGGAATTAAGTCACATGGACTTAATGGCATGAGGGGTCCTGGATAACCCTGGTGGAAGGTGAGGAGTGAGATTCTCATGCTACACTGGAAGACTTGCATTTCTGCCTAATGCAGCCTTATCATGAGGCTACATGCTTTAAAATATATCTCTCTGACATTTTTGCCTCAAAATACAATTCAAAAAGTTCTTCAGATCTTGTAGACCGTGTTATTAGTACAATTCTTGTGTATTTTCTCTATGTTCTGCTGAAATGTGAGGGTCAATTCATACAAAATAGTATTTGCATTTGCAGTATCACAACCTAAAATTGACCATCAGCTTAAACCAGTTCACATAAGTGAACTGCATAGTTTTTTCTTCACTTAAAACATCAACATGGTTTTAAAATAGCATTATCTTAAAAAATAACAATGTTATTAATCACTTCTTACAAGACCTTTAGAGCTTCTCCTTTTTCCTGTTCATAAATCCTTAGTCTTTGCATTAAACTTTTCTCAGACAGAAAAACAGTAACAATTGATTTACATGGACAAAATCAGCTTTTCCCAGTTTTCAGTCCAGCTTCCTCTGAGATCTCATTGACCCTCAAAGTTCAAATTCTTCCAAGAAAGTTTTCTTTGGGATTAATAGCCTTCAGCATCAAATCATTGAGTGCTATAGCCGTTACTAGTGCTATAAGTAAGGCTTCAGCACTTCCACATAAACTCATTTTCAGAGATTTATAGCTTGGCTACAAAAATACATTTTTATGCTGAAACTTGTTAAAAACCCCCTCAGTCTGGGAGTGATTTTGGTTTTTATTTTGAGAAATCTGCACAACTCTGTGGGTGTTTTCAGGCTGAAATTTTGACCAAGACTATGACTTGCTATCTACATCCTATTGGTGCCTTGGAGAAATCCCAGTCTGACTTTCTAAAAGTGCAGATCCACTTTTGATAAATTATGGAAAGGCAATCTAAAACAATGTTTTAAAAATGGTTATTCCATATGTTGAAGATTTTCAAATTGGATCTAGTCACTGCTTCTCTGGAAGAGAGTCTAATCCCTTGAACAGTACAGTATTTTTCAGAAGATTGTATGAGCCAGCCTAACATGAGGCCAAATATGCTGCAGTAACAGAGGGTCTGAAGGTTTCTGTTTGCACCTTCATGCAGAGTAACTGAGGAGCCGGCTGGTCCTTCAGAGTCAGAGATGCTGATGGTTTGGGGATGAAAATCTTGTATAGAGGAGGCTCAAGAAAACCTGAAGTGAGGAGTTTGGGGAAACTTCAGCCTCCTGACTCTTCAGGAGCCATGACAGTTCTCTGTTGGCTGGGGCTGACTGCCAGGAGGGACAGGTGAGGGAAAGGTGGAGGCATCTTTTTATCCAGCATCCTGACACAAAATCTTCACCATAATTATTGATGCTTATATCAAAACAAGCAGAAGTACTTACATGGTGTGTTTTGCACAAGCACCTTCAGAAGAGATTTGGAAGCATCATCTGGAGGGAAGGATGCCATGGAGTTTCCAGTTTCCTTTGTAGGCAATTCCTGTAAAGGGATGACTTGGTCCTGAGTCATTGCCACTGGAGATGGGAATAAAAACATTACACAATATGCAAATGAGTTCAAGACTATAGGCAACAAATAGGATTGCTTCAAAGAAAAATGTTCTCATTGACCCAGTGCAATACAGGGGTTCCTATGACTACTCATTCATTCCATGACAAAAATCCTGCTCCCCAAATTGGTCACCAAAACTAGAAACATCCCATCAGTCTTTGCACACAAGTACAGAACAATTTCTAATGCCTGTGTCCAGCAGCAGGACTACTATTTAACTTAGCCAATATAAATAGTATCTTATCAACCACTTAATATCTGAAAGAAAAGGCCAATACACCCTCTAGACTATCCCCTTATTTCAGACATGCCAGTGACTGCCACAGTCTTTCCTGCAACCCAGACACATAATCCTTAAATTCATTCTGTGTTTTCAAGCAGAAATACATTAGTGCCCAACAACAACAAGGCAACATCCTCTGAAAAATGAGGCACTGGTAACTAGGCAGTATCGATGGTGACGCATCTGAGTAGGAAATACCAACCTCTGTATCTCTGGGAGCGCTCCATTTGAATCTGATCCAGAAATCTCATTTGGGAATAGCTCATTATAACTAGGCAAATTCAGTCCAAACTCTGAAACTTCTTTTGAAGGCATAATGGCAGGGGAACCTCACAGACAGGATTAGAAGGAAGATAAGGAGGTAGCTTTGCAGATGTCTAAAGAAGCTCTTTCCAAATGTAAGGAATGGCATGGGATAAAGCTGCAAACTGAGTGACTGAAAAGCTAAGAAGTAGGTGGAGGAGGTTGGCATCATGGGCTAATCAGTGAAAGAAGTGATTTCTTAATCCTGAATGAGAGATGATAGGTAGGGTGAGGTGAAGGCTTTGAAAGTGAAGACAAGCTGCTTATATCTGATAGAAAAAGGGTGTTACATTTGACAGTCAAAGTGATGGGCTAGGCAAATGATCTCTGCACTGCTATGATGTATAGAATCATGCTGCAAAAATGCATTTTTCAATAGCAGAGGACTGGATATTGAAGTAACCAAGAGAGCTTGGTGATTACATACATATATATATATAATTTTGCATAACAATAATAATAAATGATAATAATAACTAAGTTCTATAACTCACTTCCATAACTTGCTTCCATAAGATAATTATTTTTAATGATTTCTTTGAAACTTACACCAAAGCATGTTGCATAGGAAAGTGGGCATTTTTTTGATATGTCTAATAAGATTGTTTTGTGCCAGCATTTTCACTGTAACATTCTTTTAAAATTTCTAGTTTTATAAAACAAAAAACTGCATACTTAACTAACAAATTCTTTTTACATGCATGTTTTTTTGTTTGTTTTGTTTTGGCTAAATCTTTTCCTTTAAATACAGTACCTGACATAATTTAATGCTCATATCCATGGCAATTACATAATGTCTTAGCTGGTGGTGTGGGTTTATTCTTCTCTGGGCTCTGGAAGCAGGATAGAGGTTGTCCATTACAACTTGGAGATGACTCTGGAAAGTAAGTATGCTGGATAACACAGGCAGCAAGTTGCTAAACATACCACACCTTCTAGACATATAGATTTAACAGCACTTCTCCTCTTTGTTTGGAACAGTATTACATTATAGTGGTTCTGGCTGTAATACATAAGAAATTAATTTTATTCCCTATTGTAGCATATCCTTCATTTCCCCCATGCAGAGACAGACTGCTGCATACACATTCTTCCAGGGCAAGGCTTTTCCTATTAATAGACAACTTGGCTTCGCACGCCGAGATGAACGAACAAGGTTTCGAGTGCCTGCCTAATTTAAGCAGACCATATGTCATAAGCTATAGTATTCTGTTAGAAGGGAACAAAATAGAGCAAGATTGAGAGGAAAAAAAGCTTTCTACCATTAACTGACCTCTCAGACTCAAATTTTCAAAGATGTTTATTTAAGTGTGCTCAGAACTATTTACTTATTCTGTGCATCATTTGAAGTTATGCATATTTCTAATGTATTCTTGATGGGGCTGCTGTCTCAGAAAGAGAACTTCTGAGCATTACCACAAGACAAAAAATAACAGAGTGATCCTGAATTTTTTTTCCTGGAACTGCCTTCAAAGTGTGGCTAGCTTCACATTTTTCTGCTTTGGCTTTCCAGCTTCTAAAAACTGGAGTACAGTTGTTTACTGTTTATTTAGTGTCATGTGGTTGTAGATATTGCAAACTTTTCTTTGCTAATGTTAAAATACACTGGTGGATGAAAGTCTTTTTTTGAGCAAATTATATTAATTACTATTATTGTTTAACCAGCCCATCTCAGCTGCACAGTTCAAAGAAATGTGCTCTTTCAGATTCTTAAAGTGGTTATATAATCACCATTCCTCACAAATATTTGAATCATTAGAGCTAGCAATCATATTTTCCTGGCAAGTTGTCCACTGCTGGGTGCAAACAGATTCAGAGAACTGAAAAATGTAAAAATCAGCATTTCCATTTTACTTTCGCACACTTATCCAATGCATTTCTACTGTATTTTTTCTTTCTTTGCTTTGTTTTTCTCTAAATACCTCTGGAAAATTACCATTGCCAGATCTTTTCATTCACGCCAGGGAACCGGTAAGACCATGGTCAGCTGGCAGGCATACCTGTTGCACTTCCTTCATTTTTAGGATGTGTCATTCCATACTTCCAGTTTGACTCCAACATCCATTTCCCTTATGATCCAAATTGACAGTCACAGGTTTGTGTTGGTATGAAAAACAGAGAAGGAAGACGTCTTAGCTAATGGAACTTACAATTTATTGTTTTCTTCTTACACTACTTGTGACAAAAGCAGCAGAATGAAAGATTCACTGTGTCAGATGAAAGAGAAAAATGGATAAAAAAATTGGTTGGGAATGAAGTGTGCATATTTTAACCAGTGATCATTTGGCTGCCTTATGAATCTGTAATGCTGAATATTGCCTGCAGTTCAGATACTCCAAAAGGAGAAATCAATAAAATTAAACAAATAAAAGCCCCACATGGGGAGAAGAATATCTTTAAAATCACTTATTCAAATTTTCAAATACTGTAGACACTCCTCCCTTTTCTTCAGTTAGCAACACAGACTGAAAGGTGATGTCCGAAGTTAAAAGAGACCAACAGCTAA
Source organism: Scytalopus superciliaris (assembly GCA_013400415.1). Taxonomy (NCBI): domain Eukaryota; kingdom Metazoa; phylum Chordata; class Aves; order Passeriformes; family Rhinocryptidae; genus Scytalopus; species Scytalopus superciliaris. Next base: position 69,004 of record VXBX01001703.1, on the reverse strand, counting down.
AGGAATAGGGAATCAGGCTGATTTTAATCAACAGCAAAAGTTGTGCAATACAGAGCTTATGATGTGGCACATTGTCCTAGTGAAAACATTCCATGGCCCCAGTCCTAAACCCCTTGGTGCCTTATGCCTGTGGGAGGTGTCCGTGAGGACCAAACCCATGTCTGTGGGAACCCATGTCCAAGAGGAAGAAGAAAATTCAAAATATCGCCTTTGGTTGCAAATTAGACAAGTCTGTTGATCCTGCCATATCTCAAGGTAATACATCACCCTACTGCAATTACCTGTGAATTTCTAGTCATTTGGCTGTTTGGCAACCCACCAAAAGGTAGACTCACTCTGTATCCCACAGCAGAGCTAAGGGCTAGAAGTCTGACACTTCTCAGGCACTTATGTATAGGTTCATCTGCATTTGTGCTGTGATTCCTGTGCATTTGGACCACATTGTCCTTAGATTTTGTGAAAGGGAAGCTACATATTTTGGTATTTCAGTTTTAAAATGTCAAGAAAAGGAATTTTTGTTTTATATTTTGCCTTTTACTTAAACTAGTGGAAAGGTAATTTAAGGAACGTATTGGCACGTGTCATTGGAGTCTAGCAAAAAACGGTTTGGAGTTGCACTGATGAATATACTTCAGCTTGCTCAATGCAAAAGAAAACCTGAAAAGTCAGGCTTTGACTAACTGTGTTCCCTTTGAAGAAAGACTTGTGATTGTTGGCAGAGGAAGGAAGGAACTAGGACAAAATAAGGGAAGGAAGAAGTTGTTTTTTTCTTTCTGTCAGCCAGGTCCTTAATTTTTGCTGCCAATATTGTAAGTCTAATTTACAAGATAAACATAAATCTATTTATATATTATTTAAAATTAAGTTATAGAAAATTGCATGGATTTTGTGTTGAAATCTTTCAGTATTCAGAGATGGGAAAATGAGGGAAATAAACATATGAAGCAAAGGTCATTTTGATGTCAACAGAAAATAGCCCGTCAGAAAGAAAAACTCTCTGTTCACATTTCATATATTTTTAAGTCATTACGTATTCCATTCCTTTTCAATGTAATTTCTTATTACAGACATATAGACAGCGATCTGAAATACTTAGGTCTACAACTTAGGTGTCTCAATGTAAATATTTAAACATCCCAAAAACTGTATCCTTGGAAATCAAGAGGGATGGAGGCTCACCCTCTAATCCTTCTTCAATAATTTATTTTGACTTTAACTTGGGCCACATGATGTCAAACTAAACGTTAAACTGAGAAATGTGTTAATTGCCCCAATCATTTAATGTAACAGCTCTTAAGACTAGTGATGATAGTAAAAGGATTGATGTTATGAGCTAAGTTCTGAGGATCTTTTCTGCAACATTTACTGTCCCAGCTACTAAGAACAAAATATATCAATATAATTTTCTAATTCCCAACTGAAAGATATGCATACTTATTTAATTAATAAAAAAAAGAGTAGAGAGGTACACCCCACTACAAAATATAACCACCAAATTAACTTGTTTCAAATATGACTTATGTGGCCTTCTCAGAGGAACTGAAATTAAAAAAAACCAAATGTTTGCAAGTATTAAAAAAAGAAAAAAAGCATTACTTTTATGTTGTCACATCATAAGCACAAGTCTCACCATGATGAAAAGCAAGAATTCAGGCTTTTGCATAAACAGTCTCTAAAGCAATGGAGACCTCTATGAGATTCCAAGAATCACTTTTAACTGAAAATGGAAAGAATCCACTTCTGCAAAATCTGTCCTTCATACAGTAAAACTGCTAAAACAGAAACTTTATAAAAGGGACACAATGTGGGAACACAGCTTAAGAAATCTGTAGCAAATTAATTAGAGGTAGAAAATCAACAGTAAGGCCACTATTTGACTCAGTTTCCATTGGTATAAAGTCTTACATTTACAGGAAGCATAATACCTTCTACACATTATGTAAAAATTTGACCTTCCATCTTTTTACTACATATTTGTGATAGTGACTGTAAAACAAATATTTTCTCTGCCATTAAGGAACACTGGTGGAGTAATGGACCCATGCCTGGAAATATAATATGAAAAATTTGTGAAAATAAAAAGAGTGAACCTTAGAAAATGAAGCAAAGTTCAAAGAAAATAAAAAATGAAGCAGTCAGATTCATGTCTGTAAAAATTCTGGAGTTTTTTTAGATTGCATTCAATACAATCATGTATTCAACCAGATTTTAAAGCAAACTGTAGATTTAATAGTTGGGCTAAAAAAATATGTTGTGATTATGAATGTAGTTGAAAAACTTACTTACAACAATGTCGTCACAAACATTAAGGTGGCCCATTCTCATAATCAAAGTGCAAGTAGGAAAGAAATGTTGGTCATTGGAGTCTTCATTTCAGTTGCCAAATACCCTCAGTTACACCGTCTTTGAACAGGGACTGAGGGTACTGAACTCTGCACAGAAATTAGCCCTTAATCAGGACTAAGGAAACAGCACTGCAAGCATCCAAACAAGTTTTTCTGCAGTTTGACCAAATTTCCTAATGAAAATAATCTTTATTTTAAGAATTTGGAAATTACTATGACCAACAAGTAACACACTGTGATTTTACTTGGTTTGAGTCTCTACAGGGTAAAAATCTTTGCAGGATCTCTCTTCCTAATGGAAGATTAAAGACAATGGATGCTTAGGGTAATGTTTTCCTTTTTACTCAATATGATAAATGCATTTTACTTAGTTGGAAAGCTGTGATGCTCCTTCAGTGAGTAAGCTAAGTGTGATTCTGAAGCAAGAATAAACACTTAGACTTCCAGGGTGTTTCCTTCTATATCCAAGCAGAGGACACTAATCTTACAAAGCAGAAAGGGACTAATGTCAGTATTTGGTTTATGGTCTCTCTGGACAAAGGTCAATTAACTGTGGGATCTAAGATTTAACCACAGCATATTTAATTTCTGGTGGGAAAGAAACAGCTGTCCACTTCTCCAGTACATAAAGAACCTAACTGAACAATCCAGTTTCTCAAAATATTCAAGGGTGTCAAATCTGTAATGAAAATATTAAATGTTTTCTCTGATCCTTTTTGGACAAGTATCTCATGTGAAGACAGTATTTGGCATACCTTTAAAACTGTACAGGCCAAAAGCCAAAGAAAATAGGAAAGGCAGCAATATCCAGGAAATTTCCTACTCCTTTTCACCTTCTGGGACTTGGAATCCCATAGGATGTCACAAAAGCCACGTAGTCTCTGGAGAAAGCAGTGTGAGGTGGACAAAACAGTTACATTTTTGAAATTTTCCTCTAAGAAAAACATGCATTTTTTAATTATTACTTAGGGCCCATAAAATTTGAAATAATTCATTTCTAGACAATCATGTTTCCCAGCACATCCACATCCATTAGGGAAATGTCCTACTTCTGTATGTCTGCCTTGACTGGCATTGTCAAATGGAAAGTTTTTGCCCCAGTGCAGTCTGAGAACTCAATATCTGATAGGGAAAGATTTTGGAGCTAACATTCAAGTTTTAATGGCTCAGTAAGAGTTGCTATTTGAATAAATATGCAAAGCATAAGCCTGTATTTGGAAGAAACTGCCTTTACCAGGAATCAGAACTTGTAATACCTGTTGTATGTCTTTTTCTTTCCATCCCAAACCCAGATTTGCATTTACCTGAAATCTGTCTAATGGCTGGAAGTGTCTCAGTGCTCTCTTCTCTTGTTCCTGAAAACAGTTGTGGAAGGCTGAATTAAACCCTTCCTTTCTAGTTATATGAAGTTTCAAAGAAACCTTCCTCTGCTGTGCACAGACCTATGGGGGACAGTGAAAAGAGAGCAAATGCTCATGATGTGTAAGTCATTGATAAAATTTGTTTTCTTTTATTGTCTTTCAGTAGGAGAAAAACTTAAGACATGAGCCACAGAATGTTACAATTTATCATTCAATGAATACGTAATTAGGTCCAGTCAGGGACAGAGTCCTGACGAAATTTCGGTGCAACTACACCTCTTGATAGCAGCTGAGAACAAAGCCATGGGTGGGTGGGTAAATTCCTGTCTGGAGCACTGACTATGATTAAGAAAAAGGGAATTACAGGGAGCACACAGAATCACAGTAGTATAACTAGCAGGGTCTGTGATTCCACACACTGTTCTTTAGAAGCAGTAGAGTAGCAGCATATTAAGGACATTTCCTGAAACAAATAGCCATCTAGACACATTTAAATGCCTCCATAAATATGGTCTTGAAATACTTTGAAAAATAACTATTAGTCTAACTTTCCTTTATTTTTGTAAGCTATAAAGACGAGCTCACTGTTGTGACATCTTGCCTCTGAATTCTATCTGACATCTCTCTGAATTATCACTGACAATAAACCATAGCTATTAAACCCCAAAGCTGTGTGTTCTGCAGGGGGCAGTCTGAGCAAAGAATTTATTTTGTTTTTTAGTAGGAAAAACAGGGCAAAACTGATTTGCCAAACCAACATGTAGAACATTAATGATCAATGTCCAAAATATTTTCAGTGCTGGTTAACTAGAATTATTTTAAAATTTGTCTAGTGGAGGATTCAGAGTGAGTCATGTTCCTTCTGCCCTCAAACATTCATGGCCTTGTACAAGGTCACATAAGGAGACTGTGGAAAGCTTCCACATAACTTACTTTTAGACAATTTCTCTCCTTAGTTCAGCATGCTGTGTATGTGATGTACACAACATGGTTTCTAGTGCATTCAGAAGCACGTTAAGTTCTCATAAAATTCATTTTATAGCTATAACTGAAAATATAGAAGGAATGTTGGTACAGGGAGACAAATTGCAAGGGACAGCATTTTGCTGTTGCTGCTGGAGTTATTTTTAAATCTGGCAATGATTCTGTCACCATTACACACGCAGTTTCCCCCAAAAAGATATTCTGAAAACAGAATAAAATTCCACATCCAAATACTAAGAATTTCAGAAAAATAAAATGCAAAAGCAGCTGTCTAGGTTCTTGAAAACTTTCTTGGATCTCCTAAAATCATTTTTTCCAGAGCTACTGTCTCCTGTGTTTTCCAGACATATTTAAAGTCATAAAAATATTTATCAGTGTCATGGTTTAACCCCAGATGGCAACTAAGCACCACACAGCAACCCATACTTGCACTGTGAAGAGAATTAACTCTGTCCAAGCCAAGCCCAGTAGACTAGCACAGATACAAATGCACATATTAAAGAGAATGGTCAGGAAGAAGACTGATGAGTCAGTCACATATGCAGCAACATAATGAAGCAAATGACAGGAAAACTGAAATGGCAGATTAAGGATTTCCTTAAAGCCTGATTGAGAGAAACTCAGATTACACTGAGTATTATGTTTCATACAGGGAGTTATTTTGCCACTTGAAAATGTGGACTAGCAGGCAGAAATGAGAACGATGAAACTTCAGCACCCAAGAACCATAGACATCTCTGGAATTGTATGCAGTTCATGGCAGCAAAATAAAAAAGTTCAAGACTCATTACTTTCTAGCACTACAACATGTTTCAAATGAGAAACTGAAACAAAACTGTCCTGCTGCAGAATGAATCTTCAAATACACCACTGTCCAGAGTAAGAATAATACAAATACCACCGGAAAGAACATTCTTGGATCAATGGAACAGATTGAAAACTATAATGAAAATTATAGTGGTCATAAAAAATTAAATGGGGAGTTGAAAAGGATGGAAAGCATCAATTCACCTGTGTTAGCTTGGAGGACAAGCATGAAGATCTATATTTATCAGGTTCCATTGTGAATTTTCAGTTGCTCTATTAACCTGGCACCAAGGCAACAACCAAGTTTGTTCCTTTTAACTTTTGAATTGATTTTTAAAGGCTGGTAGTACTGAGTTAAACAAGAGCTATTGCTAACAGGATTGTACCCATTTGTGCCAGCACAGAATTTTTGACACACTGCTGGACTAAACAATTAGGTGATGACTTTACTACTAAGAAAAAAAGATGAAAATGCTGTTGGAACAGTCTCAGGATACATATTTTATTTCCTTAGTAATGGTACTTTTTATTTGGTTGGTTTTTGTTCTATTTTGTTTGTTTGATTTAAAAGACAAAAAGATAGGGATTTGAGTGGGATACTCCTTAGAACAGGTGAGTTTGGGTGGTCTTCACTTAGCAGCCACAAGGAATAACTACACTTGGTAGTCAGGTGGGACTGAGGGCAATTTTGTGACTGCTCTCCCAAGACTGACAGCCAGAGATCTGGATGTAACTGTCACTGCTCTTGTCTTCCCTTTCTTCTGATGCTGACACTACATCAGTAGCAACTCAGGGTTCTGTGGGGCCATGGATTGGCATGAAGCCTTCCCTCCTCATTCCTAAGACATAGCCTAGGATCCTTTATTCTCTGAACAACTACTCCTTGCCTCCTCCAAGAATAAATGCAGAGTCAGTGGAAGCACCTTACATACTGAATTCAAGATTTGGACCAGAAGCTAGCCCTGCCAAACTTTGTTACACGGGATAGAAACCTGATATGTTGATAAAAGTTCTATGACAAATGTGAAAAGGATCCCGGGGTGGTGGGGGGAGGAGAGGGACAGATAAAGGAGGAACCAAATCTTCTCTCTGTGGAAACTAATCTTTCCCTTAGTTATCTGCAAAAGAGAGAGTTCCAAATTATTTGTTTCAGGCAAAACATTTTTATGGCTGAAGAAAATAACAAACAACTAATATTAAAACCATGTAAGATACCGCATAGCTATTAAAAATACTTATGTTCTCTTCCACATTCATAATGCCTATGGCTATCCACTATTCACTTGTATCCTGATTCTCACACAAGAATATTCTTGTTATAACCTGTACCCTTGTTGACGTCTAACTATTAATCTCTATCAGTATAAGAAATGCAAAATATTGTGTAATTAATTTGTTCAAGTGAGATAGTTCTCCCAGCTCATAAAAACTGGTGGTTATAATGGGCATATTAATTACTTGCAAGGGTAAGACCAACTTGAGGCTTTGTTTGGTGTGACTTTTATAAGAAGAATGTTGTTAAATGCTGAACTCCTAGAATTCTTGTTTTGCACTTTGATTTCCTTTTGTTTTCAGCATCAACTAATCTTATATGTCTTACAGATCCATAAACATAAAATGACAGTCCATCTATAGGATGCTACTCTGTACTGCAGTTCTCTGAAATTGCCAGGTAGGTGTTAGAGTTTCCCTTTTTAGAATTCCTCTTAGAGAACTCCTACAGATTTTTAGATGTGAGATTTTTAGAAAAGCTTACTGGATTTAGGAAAATATACTAATCTTCTAAAATTGGGTCATTTCACTGAAATATGCCTGTTACAGAGTTATCAGATACATCTTCCAGAAAAATTGTCAGATCTCAATAACAGCACTTAGTCACTCTTTCACAGCATGACTCCCACCCTTAATCATCATCAGTAAAGCAAGGGCTTGCCTGCTTGATCCTGCTAGAGAAGTTATTAAATTATATTACTTCAGCTGAGCAATACCTTAATGGTGAAATACCACAAAATGGAAAACTAAACTAAACTAAATGTTTTCTAAACCAAAGGTTTTAATATACTGAAAGAAAGCTTCTAAATAAAAAAGAACGGCCCGAAATTAAAACTAGATGATACAGTCGTTCTTATCCAGTCTTGTGCATCATGAACATGGAAGAAATAATAAACTGCATAAAAGAGCGAAGAAACCTGAAAACAGAAAGAGTAACGTCAATATTGTCAGATGCTAAGGAATGTGACTTTGCCAATTAGTGCTCTTATCTTCCATAGTCTAATTGGGAGCTTGCATGAATAGTTAATGGATGAGAATGGATAGCAGGGAAGGGCACGTCAAGATCTGTCACACTGGGGTCTCTCGCTGTCAGACAGTGCCAGGCAGGGCGGCAGTGGCTCGGCTGCCACGGCTCCCCGTGCAAGCCAGCTGCATCTGCAAGGATGCAGGAGCGTGCTGCTGCCCTAAGGCAAAATTCTACACAGCTGATGAAAACATGGATGGGTGCCTCATGCTTTCTGTAAGACATTTTCATATTGTTAGTTTTAATGAGGCAGTACCCTGTGCATATCTTCACACAGCCCTGCCCTTTCTGCCTCCTTGGAGTACAGCATTTCAGGCTCTTGACCCTGCAACACTCCCTGATGTTTCCTCTACCTCTCCCTAATCCTGACCGGATCCAGGACTTCAGCACGGTTCTCACAGAAGCAGATGGCCTACCAAAAGGCTTGTGCAAAATGCTAATGGTTTTGTTTCTGGAGCAAACAAGAAAGAAAAAGTAAAAAGACACCCCCAAACCCAAAGACAAAAGACTCTGTCTGAACACTAACATTGAACACAAGCAATATCTAGTCAAAGTGTCTCTAGAGTAGGAAAGAAAGGTAAAACTAGCTGAAGCATGTGCAAAGCAGTTTGGAAAGGCACCATAAAACAACTCAATGATTTGCAATCAGAATACATGAATGTCATTGTGAAGCAGCAAACAATGAAATAAACTCACTGCATCAAAACAAAAGAAGGACAAAATAATCATACTGTGTAGTTGGTCCCTAAATAATGTAAAGTAGGTACCACAGGAAACAAGACTGAATTAATTTACAAACTGTGTGGCTGTCAATTAGGTGATATATTAATATGTTATAAGCAATGTGCTGTTAGACACAAATTCATTGTCTATTAGAGGATAATGGAAAAAACCACATCACAGTCTTGCCATTTGTGTTATTAAAAGCATGGTTAAACTAACTTCTATGAAGTTTTGTGTTTGTGTGTCTATAACAAATGAGGAACAAAAAGAATTAGGGGAGTGTTGTAAAATTATTTCAATTAACTTTTTATTGCTCTGTCTTAAAACAGGTATTGTAAGTCCTGTTCTTTACCCAGAACTAGACATGCACAATAATTATCATTTATGTCATCCTCTTGTTTCTAAGAAATACATCATTCTTGTTTAAATGGACTTTAGGAATGATTAATAGGAGTTCTTATTAAGTGGAACTGTGTTTTGCTATGTCTGTTGCTGAAGGATGCAGCTTCTGACACTAGTTAAATAACTGGGAGTTGATTTCACATGTAAATGGATGATGACTGCATTCTGTCATGAAATTCTGCAGTTTTTAAAGATTCTAGTGAAATATTTTGAATATTGATATTCTGATCAGTCAGAAGCTGCATGCATTTAAACAGATAAATCTTAACCTCTAAGGCAGATAAAATAAGAGAAAATTAACATTAGCTGGGAACACTTTATGTGACCATGTAATCATCATATTGCTCAATTTTTAAGTTTCAATTATTAAAATATTTCTGGTTTTAATCTAGGAATATTTATGGTAGAAGGCACAGATATTGTCTGAAAGAGGGACCAGTATACAACATTTTTCTTCTCCTTCCTTTTCTCTCTGCAGGTGAGTGCCTTAAACAGTAAATCCTAGTCATGTTCCTTCTTGCTTGCTTCCATCTGTCTTAGTTTCCTTCCTGCAAGCCTCATTCAGTACTTAGAGAAATAAAAAAGTCATAAGCACCAACATTGAGGACAGGACTTCACAGCTTGAAAAGATGAAGAGTCCTTCCTTTCAGCTTTAAATGAAACCATAATTGTAAATTTATCTTCCAAAGTGTTAAAGGGAAAATATGGTGGGTTTTTTTTCTTTCTTGCACAGGTTTTCCTATGTCTGAAGACGTTTTTTCCTCTCGTTACATGTTCAAAACCAGAAAGACAAGGAAAAAAGCCCAACTACTATTTTTTGTACCAGCATTTGCATTCCATTGACAATATTTGCATTGGGCATGTTTAGACGTGTCCTTTTTTTAAAAGTTTCCCCAGTTATCTAGAGCAACCACATTCAGATGTTGCATCAGTTCAAGACTAGGTAAAAAATCTGAAAAGACCTTTTTCTCACTTTATGAGATACTTCCAGTTGGGATAGCTGATCTAATTGATGCAAAAGTATTTAGCTCTTTTGCACCAAGTTTCCTGTGTGTTGGTAGAGAAATTTATAGGGAAAATAGGTGAAAATGATTCAGTTTTGAATGCATGAGTGCAACTTTAATAATACAATAACATTCAGAAATAAATCATTAGTTTTTAAGAATAGCTTTTGGAAATTTAAAGCTTAATACTTTATAGTTTTAATATATTTAATAAAAATAGTTCAAATAATTACAAAGAATGCATTAGTATTTGCTTCCATATATGCTTCTGGAATTGAATATTACAATAGAATTAATATTAAATTGGATTTTATTTTTTATTCAAGACAAGTCTTTGTCTCTATCCCTTATGAGAGCAAGAAAACTTGGGTACTGTTTCCTCTTATAGGGTTACAGCATAAACAAGGATCTGGTCATGGTGATTAAAGGGGATTGTAAAAGTTACAAGAAACATTGCAATGAGGCATGAGATTAATTGGTAGAGCAACTAAACTCTGGCTCCACAGGTGAGCAGAAGTCAGCCTCCATCAGCAAAACAAAAGTACACTGCCTCTGGAAACTAAATTATCATGAATCCAATACCACTTGCTTCTGGAGCAAAATCAAGTTCTCCTAAGAGGTGCCAAAGACTGGGACCCGTGAGCTTGGCCTCCTGTTAGTACCAACAGGCTAAGACAGAAGATGGCATGCACTGAGCAGAGTGAGGGAAAAGAAATATTCTTCCCACTTCACTGACAGACACTGCAGAGCCTGTGGGAGAAACCATCCACTTCTGCTCTTAGTGAGTGCCGTGAAAGCAGCTGCATTTAGTAGCCAAACTAAATGCAGAATGGCACTGTGCCACAGACATCTCCTAAATGACTTTCTTAGGCAGGGACAGAAAAGGAATCCAGTCAGATGATCTCCAAAGCCACTGCCTTAACCACAGCTCCCTTTCCATTGCCCAATTCTCCCTCCTCCTGCTGCCTCTCTCTCTCTCCATGGCCCTGGTGTCAGAGGCGATTCACACAACAGCAAGGGAAAATAGACTTTGTTATAAGATCATCCTGTACAACTCCTGTTTTCCTCACTTTTGGATCACTAGAGTTGTGTGCTCAAAATTCTGTTTTCATCAAATTCATCACCTTCAATCATTCTCTATTAAACCCAGCTGCATTCCTCTAAACTACTGAATGACATTTCCTACCAGTTCCTTTATATTTCACTGTACAAAATAATACAGATATTATATGTAACCTGCAATTGAAGATAATTGGGGAACAACCCCAGAAGCCAATTAAAACAAAAATAACACTTGGCAATTTCTTTTGTATATGGTTCTGCCATCCTGCTTTAGTGAAGTTATATATACATTTATATACATACAGGAGTTACTCATGGCTGTAACAATAGAAGATCTGAGTGATAAGCACCACAATTCAACAATATAGCTTCACTGTCATTTGAAGTCTGGATGAAAAATACCAGAAAGCATTTTTGCTCTCTATTATGAAGTAATGAACATACATAATTTGTTTCGTATTTCACAGCCTGTCAGAAGATGCTCTTTCAGTTTTGTTAAGTGCAAAATCCACATTTTTCCTTGTGTGTCTTTTAGGCATACCAAACCATAGCATAGAGTCCATTGGGAGCTATGCTGTTCTAAGAGAATCATGCAAAAAGAAAATATTTGTGTCTTGGAGGTGTGGGGACAGGATCAGGTCTGTTCCCTTCAAGTACACCAAAGCTATATCCTTGTCTCTTGCCGTCTCTTCATAGTGTGTATTTGCTTGGAACAGGAATGGAAATGCAAGTGTTTCTAATTTTTCTTCTGCTTAGATAGACCCTGAAGTGTCTAACAGCTGGAATTTGAGGTTCTTTTTATATCTGACTAAATGACAGTAAAGGGAAATCAATAGCTGTAGGGCCAGAATACACACTTGCTCTGAGTCTTTGCTTTGTTCAGAAGATCCCTGTAGGCTGGCTAAATTCATAGTCACTGCAATATAATGGGTACCAGCCTATTTCATGAGCTTTAGCTCCTCTTGGCATCACTGCTACAGCATCCTCTTGGAGACTTTTGGCAAGTAGAGAATGTGAGAGCAGCTGATCTGGACAGGGATACTGAAACTGCTTTCCCTGCACCCTCCCTCCCTTCCTCAGTACTGAAGCACAGAAAGTTCCTTGTATTCAGCCTAAACTTTACGTTAATTAAATTTTAAACAACTGGACAAATGCAATATTTCAATTCCTTGTTTAAAAAGAAAAACATGATTGTCATGAACCGACAATCAGCAACCAAATACTTCAGCTCCTAGGGGGAAATTAACTTGAATACATTGTACTTGACCAGCATTTCTGTTTCTCTACACTTTAATGTGTTGGTCATAAAACATCTACAAGAGAGGATACAGGTGCTGTAGATGATTGCCTGTATAGACAGGAATAGGCAGGAGCCTGCACATTACATTTATTGGCTTGGCTGTTTATCCTTTAGGCTAAGGTCGTGTGCATTAACCTAGCCACTTCCTAGGTTTATTTTAAAAGGAAAAATAAAATGCACGCCTAGTAATGCTAAAATTTAAATGATTCCAGGTGTGGTGTTCAGTGATCAGTCAGTTAGACTCTTGTTAAACCTTTTGTAAGATTTAATTTACCATGTTTCTGTGAGGCCTTGATTACTTGCCTGAGCTGTCTGTATGAGGATTGCAGCTCTGAAGGCACCAACACCAATGCATTCGGAAACGGATGAGACCTGCACAACTGGCAGCTGAGGCAGTGACTTCACATGGTGGTGCTACAACCCGTGTTCAGCCTCCTGCATCTCTTTTGACATGCTATTATCAGGAGCAGCTCTGGCTCTGCAAGGGAAGGTGAAACAGGGGACTGGAGTCAGCAAAGGTAACAGCAGGGGAGACAAGTCTAGGTCATGTTGAGGGAGAGCACAGCAGTGCCCAGGAGGACAGGGACATGCATATGACTGAGTTGAAGAGAGCAAAAATGATATGTTAGGGAAGAGCTATAAGGAACACAAAGCAAATCAAGGTCACACACACCTGTTTCCTTCCCCTGAACCTCCCCAGTAAGTTGCTCAGCTGTGTAACAACGATGGCTCAGCAACAGTGACCAGGTGGTGGAAGGTTGGGGTGCAAAAGAGGGGCTATATAACAAGAAACTGAAGGTGCTTGTTAGCTCCATTCTCCTAAGAGAATGGAGTCAACAGAAACCTGGTCTTGATTTGGGCTCTAGAGCTATTCACAGTAGAAAGGCAGGCGCGTAACAGATGAACACATGGAATTAAGAGAAAGAAATGGAATCAACATATTTGATAGGAGTGAGAATTGCAGTACATATCGATAGATTTTTCAATGGATATTTCATTAATTTGTTTTATGCAGGCTTGGACTATTGAGAGGTTATATAACATCACTAAATGACACTGTGTACAACTAATCTCATACCATCTATGTGGAGAGTATGCTGGCAAGTGGTCATATTTCCAGTTTTGCTGCCAGCACTGTTTGCTTGGAGAGAACACTAGGTTGCATTAAGCATCAATTGTATAACCATCATCACGCAAGAGAGCTGTACCTAAATGTTGGAGAGAGAGTGGGGCATGGAAAAGATCACAGAAAAAAGAGTAAGCATTTTAGAGAAGGCAAAATCATGGGGTCCACAAGAGCATGAATGATACTGACATTTTATTTTCTTTGAATAAATGACTTTTAGACTAAGCACTTCTATCAAGTTCCCCAGAGCTGTATTAATTTTCCAGTTCTGCCACCAGCTTCCAATGTACTTTTGCAAACCACTTAATCTTTGAGAATATATAAAATATGTTACTAGTTTCTAGAAATAAAAATATGATCACCAGAGTCCTCTCCTCCCAAATCCAAACTCCATGACCTTCCTGAAAGTAAATCTCTTTTTGAGATTTCAGTATTCTGAAGCGCACAGCCTAAAATCCACCTCAGCCCCCTTCTGGTGCATGGGGCTGTCTCTTTCCACAGAACTCATGGCCATACAAGAACAGTGCTTGTACACACTGGTTTCCTACTTTTGCTGTAGTAGACAGAACCTCCTCACAGTCGTCATCTAAAACAAAAGGGTTGAAAACAAGTTGCATTTCCTTAGGTGTGGCTAAGCCATGTAGCATAAAAAAGCTCATTTTTGTCTCTGCTTTTAATTTATGCCTAAAAAAATACTGCCTGGTTATATTTAGCATTCTGAACCAGCCGCAAGAAGTGGCACTGGACAGAGTCCGTGGTTTCTTCAAGAAATCTGCTGATGACACTATCTTGGATAAGCCATTAATTCTCCGTGTAGGGAATTCTTTGGGTTTGCTTCTCTTTTAGAGGTCAGTAAAACTCCTTTTCTTTGTTCACCAAGAGAAAAAACCTTACCTAGCACAATAACCAGGCTCAGCCAGGACAAAGCATGCCTTGGAGATCTTTTGTTCCCATCTCGGGATCCTCCAGGGAGCTGCCCACCTCCCAGGCCAGAGCTGCTGCACAGATAGCTCTTCAGTGAAAGAAGGTCAAAAGTTTTGCAGAAGCTTTTTCCATTTTTAGCTTCTCTCCAGCACACCTGGACAACCGTATAGGAAATAGATACATCTCTGTTCCCAAACAGTGATGCATCAGGACTGTTTCCCACGGGCAAGGGAGCTGCAGGAGAAGCACAATGCCACCAGGTGATCCTGCCAGAGTGAGATGACTCAAAGGGCACCCACAGGAGTAGTTACAAGTCAAATTTACTTAGGACCATTTAATGCCATTATTTAAATGTAGAAATAATGCCAAAAAAGGGCCTGCAGTTAATCCCATACATTGAGGTTCCTCAGGCTCTTAACTCCCTAGCAGGGAGCATCAGCATATATATCCCAGAGGATGGGCCATCATTGCTACAGTTTAAGGGATTCACCTATAAAACCAAACCAAAACCTACTGAGGGATTAGAGAACTTCAAGAACAGAGAAAACAGCATCTGTTTTCCTTTGTAAGTCAAGATCAGAACCATATTTTTACTTTCAGGAAATGAGTCTAATTTCTACATACCAAAGAATAGTATGACCAAAGGCAAGCTAAATATCTTTCTGATGTGGTATATATGCCAATTATTACAGGTAGTCTCAGTAATCAGTATAGGGCCATCTTAATTTTCTTCCCTGAAGCAAAAATGACTTAATTATCTGTAGCTGAGATGGAATTTGTTGAAATGGAGATCAATAACTACTAAACNAAAAAAAAAAAAAGAAAAAATCTAGGGGAATGAGTTGAAATAGTGAGATACATCATGAAATGTGATTAATGACACCAAGGGAAATATAAAATAAGATGTTTCCCTGGAAATGGACTGCAAGTGCACAATGTCTGCACAATATTGTGCATCTGCAGTTCTCTGTCCTGCCACCTAATATCCAAATTGTCTGCCAGTATAAACACAGCTGCTAAATGCCTCTACAACTGCAAAAATAATGAATCTCCACTTTCTTCCCAGCTACTAAAATATATTTTCACAAAGACAAATGCAATGTTTACTTTTGTTCAAGAGAAGACAATGTCAATGCCCAACGTTTATGTCTTATTAACACACGTTCAGATTCAAATATCATAGATCAAGGAAATGGGATGCCTGTGTTCCAGTATCCTTAGATGAGATGAAATTTAATGTTTTTGGCTTGAATAATTTCTCATCTGGTTTCTGCATAGACACTTGCTAACCCATCAGTATAAAATAATTGTTTTAGTTGGTTTTGACCATCACTACAACTTCACTGAATCTGGTAGGATTGCAAAGGAAGGATAAGAAATCTTCTTTATGTAAACTCTGCTTTCCACATCGTAGATTGGCCTGCAGACTCTGCTGGGGAAGTACTGTGATTGGCTTCTCCCTAGCCTGGAGACATAGGTCTGCAGCAGCCGGGGGTGTGGGAGACTCCAAGTAACAATTTTCATGTTATAATACTAGCCTGGACTGTAGGAAGCAATTTGAGATAATTTACTAGGTTGCATTTACTGAAACAACTTCTTTTCAGAAAATATAACTAAGAAAACCCCAAGAAAAATGGAAAATGATAGTCAGGATTTTCAGACACTCTACTCTGCTTAGTCTTTGCTTAGATTAAGAGAGCATAAATGGGGGGAAAAAAGAATGAAAGAAAAAAGAGAGAAATAAGGCTTCATAGTCCTAGGAAGGGTACCAATCCATTTATATGCTTCCTGGAATGCTTAGAACATTTAGTCTTACTGGCCACAAGAAACCACTTTTGTTGTGCAAAGGGTTTCACACATGAGCTGAAGCCAAAAGTTTTTTCATGGCACTGTGGGAAGAAAAAACATTACTGTACAGTTTTGTGAACTACACATCAGTCTGTGGGTCTGTCTGGCAAAAACTTTCTGAATTTATGAAAAGTCACTCCCTCCAGCCTCCTTCAAATAAGAGGCTTAGAATTTACCTTTTCTGTTACAAGAACAAAAAAACTGGCACTTAATCATGATTAAGCAAGTAAGCAAAGCACTATTACTCCCCCTGATTAGCTGAAAACTATGTACACACTATTGTTTTTTGATAGTCTGTCTCTCCCAACCTATACTCCTTTTTTATCTTACTCACTGCTTACAATTCATCAGCTGGCATTCTGTGGGGCAAGGCATATGCTTTTCTCCAGGCTTTTACATGAACTAGTTTCAATCTGCTTTTCCACTACCGCAATAGAAATACCAAAGACTTGTCATAAACATGAGGGTTGGGGTTTTTTTTATCCTGCGAGAAAGCAAGATAGATCATATATTTTAATTAAATTATAGAAAAAATCAATTTTTACATAAAAATTAAACATTAGAGGCAAATTAGGAAGATTCAGTTGGTCAGACCATTATGATAAAGAATAAGATAGAACTTTAGTCCTCTGTTGGAACTTCCAATTATCTTTGTCTAACTTATTTTTTCCAGATAACTGACTACAGATGCTCCCAATCTATTATTCTACCAGGCAGAACATGGCTTTTGGATATGACTTTGCCGATTATCACCACGATCTGTAGTTGTGCTTGGTAGAGTTCAAAGCTGTGATGTGGATCAGACTGGTATGTTGGAGAGAAGGAAGGGTCTAAGACCTTTGTAAATAGCCAGTCCACCTTTACAGCTGGTAAGTATATCTGCACCCTTGCATCTGGATTTTGAAGTGCTCACTTCGAGCATTACAGCTAGAGGAAAAGAAACTGAAGTGGAAACCCAGACTTTCTTGCTGCTAGACTGAAATGCACAGTTGGACCTAGAAACCCAGCTCTCCAAGTTAGGTAGGAGTTTGAATTCCAAGTCTTTGTATTTTTGTTTAATAGCTTCATATTTTTAAATACAGGCTAGAGCTGAAACAAACAGTTGCTCCTGCTGAGAAGCTGTGTTTGCATGCTGTTCTCATCCTCTGGACTGGCCTGGAGGAGCAAGCACACAGTGGTGCCCTTCCAAAGCAGCATGGCTTTGGATACTGCCTCATGGGGGTGGGATAAGGTCACAGTGCTAGGTACAGCTGTTGATTGTGCTAGAGTAAAAGCAGAGCTAATGCCTTTAAAGTCTGTGGATTTATTCTATCCCACAGTTTTTCTGGCATAAATTGCAACAGGAATTTGACTACAGTCGCAATATGGGAAGAGGTTGACACAACATACAACAAGAACAGACATGCTGAAGACAGTGTCTGATACTATGCCCCAAATAGAGGCAGGAGAGAGTACAGGAGATAAGCAATGCAGAGATGAGAGTCCTGCCTTACAGATTCTTGCTGGAAAAGCAACAATTGAAAAGTGGTCAAGTACCACTAAAGAAATATAATTGAGCTCTCGTGGTTTTTACATGAGAGGCATCACATCACACCATGAAAGAAGTGGAGAGGGTTGTCAGCCTTTATCCATAATACATTTCCCTTATTCACTTCACTTTTTTAAAAAAATGAAGTTTCCCACATTTATAAATGTGTGAACACACAAGACATTTCACAGAAATAGACAAATATGACTGCACACTCTCAAGGTAACAAAGAAGGCTTGGATAAGGACTCAGGTCACTGGGAAGGCACCACTTATTATGAAAACCCCTTGGATGATGCACAGGAAAAGCTTGCCAAATACACTGGAAAAAATTAAGTGGCCTGATCATTACAAGAGATCAGTGTGTGCAATTCCTAGCCACTTCAGTGTGAGTTGCTCGTGGGTACTTGTGTTGTAATGGTTGGACCTGAGAGATTTTAAAGAGCTATGTACAGAAAACCAAACCTAAGATCTAACTCTATATCCCCTGTAAGGCTACAGGAGAAAAAAACCAAACAAACCAGGAGAAGCAATTTTGAACAAAACTGTCCTCTTCCTGCCTTAACAACATCATTCATGTTGACAACAAAAAAATTTCAAGTGATCACCACAAACACACACGTCTCAGGAAGTCTGCCCCCACTGCTGGCTTCAAACATTAGCTGGGTTTTTACAGTGCTGAAATTATTCCTGCATCAAAATCTGGAATTACAGTGAGGCACCACCCTGCCTGTGGTTATAGACTGTACAGACAAAGCCTTGGAGAGAATGCTGGGTGAATCCTCTTGTGAAACAAGGGTGGAAGGGGGCTCCAGCTGCCCTGTTCCCCACCCTTGCCAGGGATTTGCCCTCCTTCCAGGGAGTGCCCTCCAAACCCCAGGGCTTCCAGCCCAGGCAGCCAGTACGTGCCAGGGATGTGCATGCAGCTCCTTCCTCTCCAGTCATCCCCACTGCAACCTGTCATCTTTTCCATACAGCCGCACAACATTTTAAAGAACAAAACTGTGGGTAGGATACCTTTCATAATAATAAATAGGAATAGCCGTGCTTTTGTGAATTTAGGTCAACACATCACCCTTAGAGCGCATTATAAATTCATCAGAATCACAGCCTGAAGAAAATTTTATTCCCTGGCATCAGCTGCTTTTAGCCATGCCACAGATCTTTAGCAGAATTTAAACTCCAGATTAAGTATTGATTGAGTTTAAATAAATTATAATATGTTATAGCCAGAAAGCTGGGCTCTGACTGGTCGAGATGGTTTCCCTTTTTACCTCCTTTCCCACCTCAAATATTAAGAAATTTACTCAGTGCATTATGACCGCACTGAAAAACCAATTGAAAAATGTATAATACTAAAGTAAGTACTAATTTAAGCAGCACCTTCACATACTTGACACAGGAATGAATAGAAATTGTAAACTAGGTACAGAATAAACACATCAACTTAAAGGATTACATGGATAGGAATAAATTCCTAAAGAATTAGCTACAGGGGGAAAGTAAATGCAAAACTGCAGCTTATATTAACATTTGATTACGTTTCAGAGGCTTTGTTCCTTTTTTAAGGTTTCAAAACATCGCTGTAATGATGGCTACCAACAAGCTGCAACACAATGATACACTCTTCCATCGTGTTCAGTAGCATCAGCTGCTTGTACATCCAGCACATTATTTCTGGACGACTAACAGATGAACATATAATTTTAAACTATATTTAATAGGGAATGAAAACTTGCATGAGCAGGTATTCAAAACATAAGTATGATACAGTTACCAAAGCCAACTGAGAAACAAAACAAACCTAAATTTTACAAAGAAAACAACAACTATCTGCTGTACTGCTAAAAGAGGACAAGAGGACACATAAGGACATATAGTTTTGTGTTTGACCTATTTTGGTTGATTTAATTTTCAGATTTTGTAAGCCAAGCTCCAGTGAGTTCCTGAGGAAAAAATTCTAACTGGCATTTTACTGTGAGTCAAACCTCACACAAAAAGTGCTTTGTGAATCAAGATAACATTAGAAGCTGTCTAGCTGCACGTACCAAAGTACCAGTTTGAACTAAGACAAACAGAGCTGTAATGGACTTCTAATAGCAATAATACCTTCCACATCTGTACTATATTTAAATTTGAGATCTCTAAGTGTTTTGCAGTGTGTTTCAATTAAGCCTATCTCTTGGAAACTTCGGTAGAAAGCAATTGTCACAATTTTACTGATGAAGAAACTGAGGTACAGACAGGTTGAATGACCTTCGTAAGATCTTACAGCAAAAAAAGATGCCAGTGCATCATCAGAAATGCCAGGCAGCATTTTGTAACTCCACTTCAGCAAAGGCACTAAGTATCAATTTCAAACAGCCTATCTTCCAGCCAAGCTATATGTTTGACTAATATTTCCCCAGTTTTATGAACAACAGAATTAATATTTTTGTTTAGAGGTAGCTTATTTCCCGGCGCTGTTCTTACCAAGCTGATGACAGGAACAGTAATTCCTTTAATGAAAGTGCAGTTATGACAGCAGTTCAGAAAAAGTCCACTTAGAGATGGAAAGAGTGACTGAAGGCACGTGCATATATCACCATACTGCATATAGACATACAGTGATAAAACTGAGCCTAGTTGACACACTTAGTAATCACCATTTTAAGAGACAACCTTAGAACTTAACCAGCAATATTGTCTTCAGAATGTACATGTAGCAGGATCATGATAATGTTTTCTCCCGTAAGCCCTTCACCATGACTAGACATAGCAAGCTCTGAATCTGACTGTTCTTTTTTAGTTACCACTGAACAGTTGTATTATTTACTGCTTTCTCTGCTAAGAATAATGTCACTGCTTTTTTTCCTGAAAAATATAATAAACGGAACATTTCTCAAAATGTCTCTTTTTCTAGTTAGACCTCACACTGCAGTTACAACAATGCAACCCTTCTTTGAAGCACTAATAAAAATCAAGAGGCAGTGGAGTTAGATTTTGCAGTGCTGTACATTTTCACCTGCCTATACCTAACTACCACTGAAATCTCCTTGGTATTTAACCCCTGGGAATCTAGGCTTCTGCCTGGCCAAGCAGGGTTACTAGTAGTACTGGTATATATAAGTGGATTGCTGCAAGGGTATATCCAAAAGCCTTCAGAGATTAGCACAGAAATGCCATGAACTGAACACTTTGACTAAGCCCCATCTGTGAACAGGGTGGTATATCCACTCTCCGTATGTGGCAGCCCTGCATGAAATTGAGGAGTGATGACAGAGAGCTGAGAGATGAAGTTCAAACATCAGGCAGTAACAGGACAGAATTACAATTGTACCTGTTACACCGTAAGAAGAGGTAGAATGTTGCCATTTCAATATGCTTTCTTTAATGTTAATCCAGAATCACTGCTTTAGAACGGTTATCTGGGAATATATGAGGGACCTTTTCATGGCTTGGATGTAACCAGTTATTTTGGGGGAATGAAAGAGACTCAAATTTGGTAATCCACACTAAAAAAACCCCCGAGGCATCTTATGCTACTGTACAGTAGATACATTCTCTGTAGTCAGAGAATGAGGTTCGAGAATTACCTCTGTGCATTTCCCATACATGTGCCAGTATTATGTGAGGAAGAGACAGCAAAAGGTGAGGCTAATAGCAGTCATGGTTGGGTGGGGTAAAGACGACAAAGACTTTCATAGCTGTAAAGCATAAACATCTTGATTTCTCAAGTTGGTGTCCTGTTGTTAAGACACCTCTAGCTTTTGAAAGAAAATTCAACAGCATAACATCTCACTTTCTTCCTTCTCTTCTTTAGAGGTACAACCATGTTCCATATATTTGGACAGATAACTGATATAATGCACGAAGCCAGTCCATACAGTGTCACTGTATCATACATATCTGATACATCAGAAGTTATCTTTTTCCATGCATTTATGATTCTGATCTGATAGCTTTATATTTGCATTCCATTTTTTTCTTGTCTCTTGAAAACCAATTGAATTTTAGATGTATAAAAGAACAGAGACTATGCAAAGACCTATGTGATGATGGCTAACTACATCTGAAAATTCTTTAGCCTGAAAGCCTAGCAAGAATCTGAAGGGAAGTGTTAAAGCAACCTGACAGAAATCCCCTGCAGTGCTTAAGAAAAAACCCAGCTCTCCCTCCTCCCAGCTAAACCCTGAAACAAGGTCAATGCACTAAAAGGCTCTGGAAGTAATTTTTTTATAAATAAATATCCTGGGGAATTAGTGCAGCAAGTGCTACAGTCACATCTCCAAAATAAAGGTAGCTATGAGTATGTAAGCATTTCCTTTACGTGCTAGGGATAGCACACATCAGTCAATGTGAGATTAAATGCATCTCTAACTACATGCTACAGAAAAAAGCAATATTTTTTCCTCAGGAAGAAAACTTTGATCATAAGCTTGAATCATCAAGTTGTTTACATCCGTGCCTAATGTTAAGTCTGTGAACAGTCTCATGTCTTTTGATATACCGTAGTTACAGACCCCTGAAAGGAAAGTTGTAGTCCTAACAAGTGAAGTCAATAGTGCAGCAGGAGATGCAGGAGTCTCCCAAATATGAACTAACGCCAAGATATCAAAGCTTTGGTGGCTACTCTGCTGACCAGATTCAGACTCACTGATAGTCATCTTTGATTGATTCCTGCCTATCATGGCAAGTGCCCGTTTTACCCATCTGATCAGTTCAGATACTGCATTACAGCACAGCAGTAATTAATTTTTCTTTAAAAGGGATCAAAAGTTCTAATCTTCTATGACTGCAATAAATGGCAACCATTTTCCTCATCAACAGGGCATGAATTATACAAATATTCACTGTAAATCTAAGTAAAGCAACTGAAGAAGGTGAAAAAATTGCATTATTTTGGCAAAGATGTAATAATTCAGGGAATTTACATATTATTTTGTGACATCGGGAGGCTTTGACCTAGCTTGGATCAGTTTTTTGAATATTATTTCAGTTCTTCCTCTTTCCACTTTAATTTTACCCAGAGAGCTTCTTTTTCATTTGCTGAAAGGAGAAGAGTATGGAAGAAAGGGGATCATTAAGGCACAAATCCACTTATCTTCTCTGCATCTGTGATGTTGTTCCCTAAGCAGTAGTAATCTCTTACATTCAGGAAACCTGCACAGGTTTCTCACAGGAAAATCACAACATCTGAGCCAGTGTGTGAACACAGCAGTCAAGAACTGGAAGAAATAAAAGAAAGCAAAACCCAAGCTAAACAAAAGTCCAAACCAAAACCTTTTAATTTCTCCTTCATCAGAATATCAAGTAGCAGTCATTTAAATGAAGAAGATATTTACGCCTTCTTCTTTTGGAGGAAATTTCCTAAGGTTTAAAATGCAGATAAAAGGCTTACAATTCTATATTAGCACAGCCTGATTTTCAGTTTTGCTTATCACTGCCTGCCATGCAGCTGGCTTGCTTTCTCTCTTTGGAAGTTTCACGTTCTTTACACAGAAATTATGTTTTCAAAATACAGTTGAGAATCCTGATGTTATAATAATTTTCAGAGCCCCTATGTACATTACTAATTGTGTACATGAGTCTCTTGACTGACTCCGTTGCACATGCTGAGATTACCAGTTACCAAAACATCATTATAAATTATAAGGTAAGGAGAATGGGGCCAGCTTTATATTTCTGACTTGGTGAAGGTGTTGATAGCTTGTACTGAGTGGAAATTCTTGTAAAAAATGAAGTTGGAAAACGTTCTTTTTCCTGAACTGTTAAAATGATAAATACTAAATAAACAGCTGCAAGTGAAATGGTTCCCTGCTGTCCAACAACTACTTTTCTAAACACCTAAGAAAGTAGTCATAAATACAGCCAAGTTTAGGTCTAATATCCAAAGTAAATAGGGAACAGATGAAGTACTGATCGCTTCATAGTTTTTCCAATGTATTCTTTTAAAATTGCAAGCAGGAAGACCTCTAATAGTCCAGAGCTCCCAGTTCAGCAAAGATTTGACTGGATATTTTGACTGAACATTACAAAACCACAGAATATTATTATAAATAGGAAAAACTCAGCAAAATACTTAGTCAAAAGGGCAATGTATGTGCACAAGGAGATATAAAAATGGAGCATGTCTCACAGAGGAGAATAACCCCCCAGTCCTACTTCGCATAACAGTTCAAGCATGTTGGGAGCTGAGTTATGAACTAACACAGATTTCAAATACTGTGAATAGTGGTTGAAGAAAAACCAAATGTAGATGCATCTGGCCAATTTAAAATGTACAAACTAGGACTGCAAGTCATTTAAATATATACAACCCCTCTCTTATCTTGAATATAATCATAACTGTCTCCAATAAGTAGACAAGAAACTGCTTGACACCCTGTTTCTGTTAACTCCTTGGAAGAGCAAACATAGTTCACATTACAAAAATTGTGGGACTCTTTTCTTTATAGAATAATGTAAACAAACACTTTCTTATTTAATCTATTTAATTAAGTGTTATTTACTACCAGTTTCTGAAGCCTTTCAGATAATAAAACCTAAACCCTTGATCCTAGTGAGAATTTTAAGTGCAAGATTTAAAAAAAAAAAAAAAAAATGTTACCCATTAAATGTTTTAACTATGGCTTTAGGAATTTTAAGAAAGTCTCACAATTTTTAATGTCTTGATCCCTATGTCTTAGTGGGTAAGTAGTTTTTTGACCTACACTAACCATTTGAGACTCTTTTAATGGAATATGCAATCAATAAGTTAATAACATCCCATACATTAGTACTGGATATACCAGAAGGTTAAAAGGGGCACAGGTTTTGTATGAAGCCTTGTTTTTTTTGATTTTTCAGCATTTTTTTGAATCTGGGAGTGAGTAGATACAACCCTAGATCTACTAGTTGAGTATGAACAATGATGCCACTAAAGAATTTTTAGCACAGTAAATGTCGTGTGGTATATACTTTTTCAATTCCTATACACTGCCCTTAGTACAGAATCAGAAATCCATGTCATGTATGACAAGGGCCAGAGTCTGCAGGAGAGAGGTTCCAGTTGGGGCATCAGAGTCTGGAAAGGCATCATGAATGTTTTGCAGAACTATTAAGGGACTAAATTCTGTTTTAGGGCATTTTTGAAATGAATTTTTTTGATAATGTACAGCATGTTACCTCATCCTTCTCTGAGCAGTTTCTTTTTGAAGTCTATTTCCTTTTTTTCTTTTTTTTTTTTTTTAAATGAAATAGCTTTACCAATTTTAAATTAAGATGGTACAGAAAGGAAAAAAAAAAAAGAAGCTTTATTTCTTGCTCACACTAAGATTATTTTATCAATTTCTAATTTTAGTTCTTTTCACGTTTTGTTTGTTAGGCATAACTGGGTCAACACTTCCATTCTTTCAGGTTGAAAATCCTGTCTGAAGAAAAGAAGTTACTTGTCATGAAGCAACGCAAATGACTGTGAATAATTTATAAGAAAGTAAAAATATTCTGCTTTTGAGATTTTAACAGGAGAACAACCCCGAGTTATAAATTATTATAATTACACTGAAATATGCTCTCCATCCTCTTATTCCTTTGCTCTGCTCACTGCCACAGTATTTCTTGCTTGAATGGCTAGCAGTCTTTTGAGCACCACAGACATCGACCCTGCAGGGTGGACAGTGCCCTTTAGACTATGAATTTATCGGTGCCTACAATCAGCTTCACACTTGCCTCAATATGGTCATTAGAACTCTGGCAGGTTTTTCTTCTTATAGAGAGTACCACACAGGTACGTGTCAATGTCCAGTGGGATGCAAGGTGAGTATGGCAATAGAGCTGGGGATTCCAGAAGCAAAAATTGTGCTCACAGGAGATTCTGGGATCATTACTAAGACACAATACAGAGATTCAGACATCCAGTGCTCAGGTGCAAAGCAACACTGATAGTAGATAGGTAGGTAGTGAAATTCTTGGTTTTTGTTTAATTCTGACTCCAAAAGCCACAGTATTCAGAGATATTTGTTGTCACAATATAATTGTCATAATATAATGACTTTCTCTGTATAAAGATGGTAAAGTTGAGAAATTCAGTATATTTAAAGGAAAAGTAAGATTATAGGAACTTGGTTTGCTGAAAACCCAGTTTCACTAATGCTTTTATTAAAATGTCTGAAATGAATGTTTCAGTTCTCTGTGGTTCCAAGGGAAGAGGGTGAATTACTTAATATGAAAGTCTGTAATTTCTTTCTTTAAAATTTTTAATACACTTTCTGCAATACAACATTCTCTAGTGTACTAATACTGGCATAAACTACCACAATTTCCAGCATCTTTTTCTCATTAATATACTTCAGACTTTTAGGGTTAAATTTTAGAAGCACAAGTGAAAGAACTAAAATGTAGGAATGGATATATACATAAACCAGCTTCCATAAATAAGTTCATGTAATTCAATTCATTTGCCACCAGACTCAGTAAGTTCATATGCCTTCTTGTCACAATCTTTTGCCATACTTCTCCAGTTCTTACACTAACATCAGACTGGCAAGAGAAGGAAAGGATAGGGAGTTAACAGGTTCTTATCAGCATTCCATTCATTTGCATGTGCAAGACTTCAGCCCTGCACTGTGTATTTTCACATAAGGTGTGGTCTACCCTAAGACAGTTGTTATCAATGTGTTCCCACAAGTGAAGCAAATACTGAGTCCTACAGGAGGAGTTTGAAGTGTGCAGTACCTACTAGTCATCCTTATTGCCATGTTGTTGGTCCATGACTGTTGGTGATATCATGAGTCTTGGGGGAATCTGATTGTCTCTTTTCTGAGACCCTGTCTCAGAACAGGTCTTTATATGAAACCCCTGCCATATTCCCCTCATTCTTCCCATAAATAACTAAACTCCTGATTGACATAGTTATATTTGTCCCCTCATTTATAATTCACTGAGGATGTCAAAGTTCTTTGATCAAAAGTGGATGGGGAAGTTGACATTCATTTTGAAGTGAATACTATCAAGATAGTGATAACATAGACAGCTACACCTAAGTAAGTAATAGCATAGGGGGCCCCACGCTTGCTGGAAAGAGTCCTGCTTTAGATCTGCATTTCTGGGGGGCTCATAATTTAAAATCAAAGCCCTCAACTTTTAGACTTCAAAAAGGTCAAAATATCTGGGCACAGATTCTGAGATTCCCAACATTCAGGTCCCAGAAGCAGCAAGTGCAAAGTGTACATATTATCTTTTTGTATTTTTACACACTATTTTTATTTGACTTTACCAGATGTCCTATTCCAGGATACCAATTAGATTTCCCTTAGCTTTCCAGGCATTAACAATCCCACTGGAGCTGCACTTTTCCATGGCAGTATTATGCTCCCCACTTTACTTATTCTCTTTGGTATCTAGAAGCTTGAACCAAAATATCCATGTTTCTCATATTTCATTCTATCCAATCACTCGCTGCACACTTATAAGGAAAAAAAAATAATTGCAATTGAGCAACTCAAACCTGTACATTCCTGACATGTATAAAAGAAAGATGTGCTTTGATCCCTCAGGATATTGTGCTAAGCATCAGAAATTAAAGTTTATTAGTGATATTTGTACTGGGAATGTAAACTGTTTCAAGTAGGCCACTACTAAATCGTATTCAGTACACAATTGGGCAGCAAGATTTTTCAGGACAGGAATTTGCTGACTATCCTTTAAGGAACTCTTCCCGAAGTTAAAAGCAGCCTTGAGTTGGTGCTGATCACCCTTCTTGTGATTTTCAAAACTCCCTCTGTGATTTTAATACTCAATTCCATTAACTTCAGCACTAGGCCTGCTAATCCTGTAGGTAGGCTAGAAAATCTTTAGCTGTATGCAGGTGCTTCAGAGATTAGAATGCTAATCAGACACATTTAGCTGCTACTATCAGTATAAGAAGGAAGACAAAGAAGAGGGAGACAGACAAGCTTGAATTAACCAAGAGATATCTATTCCATGTGATTTTGCTTTTTTCTGAACAAGAATAACTCAGTCTTCTCTCCATCACTCTCATCCCAAAGTTTTGGAGCCCAAAGCACCAGACAAATGGTAGTTTCAACAAAAACATTGTTTGGCAAGGGGGTTCTCTTGTTCCCTTCAGTGGATCATTTTCTTATTATACTATCAAACAAATTATCAGTTTATTCTAGAGATTTTTCTATAATCAGAATATACTTCTGCAGGAAATGTGTAAGACCTACTCATGTCATATCATCTTTGGATATTCACTGATTTTTCACTGAAAGAATGGTCACCTGAACACTGATATTTGTTTAACCCTCTGCAGTTACCATACAATGGCCTTTGGAAGATAGATAAATGAGGAGTTGTATTTTCAACAGATTTTACTCCAACTAGATCAGTTATTGCATGGAGTTAACCTGTATTCTCCTTCTTAGGCATAGAAGGGGAGAGAAAAGGGGGATATTTTATGACAGTAACTGTATCTTTACTTTTTCTTTGGTCTTGATTTATAGATTTTTCATGTTTTCCTTTAAGTAATTATATCCAAAACTCTTTGTGTTAGGGAATGTTTTCACATGGGAAGGTGGCTGTTATAGTGAACAGCTGAATCATGTTGCAGAAACCATTGAGAGCTGCCAAATTAAAACCAAGGCTGTCTGAGAAACTAGAGGAAAGCAGGACATCCTATAAATTAAACCAAGAACTTCTTTAAACAGTCAAGAGAGAGTCATGAAACATTTGGCTTCTCTAGGTTTCACAAAGACTATTCAATGCAGCTTATTTCAAATACATATTTAAGAGAGTAAGACTTCTACACACATTAATGTTTTCCCATAGAAAGGAGACATCCCTGTTAAGTGACTATTAAGTCAGGAAAGCTTATGCTTTGATGCAAGATTTATTGGTACTGTAGCCCAAGATTTCCTACAACCTCTTGTCTTTGTCAGAAAACGTTCAAGAAAAACCTTGATGTTGTCTCTCTTCCTCCACACCTGCTCTTCTGGGGCTGAATTGCTACTTGTTTTTAAACAGGTCAGTTTAGGACATTACTGCACTGGAATGATGGCTACTTTCTTTCCTTGCCCCCCCCCAATTTTTTATTATTATTATTTTATTCACTTAATTAAAATGATGCATTGACTTATTCTGGTTGGAATTTAATTTTTTGTTTGTGTGTGTGTGTAAGCTTAAAGTAAGACTGTATCTGACTCTGTGTAGCCTTGGAGCTGATATCATAAACTGATGAGAAAAGTTGGTGGGCAACTGTGAGTTTGTGGACATCTCCAGTTAAACTTCCTGTGTAAAAGTACAAAGGACTGAACATGATATGACACCGAAGAACTTAAAGATTTACCATGATAAATAACTTGCTTTAGTGTAGCTACACAACAGGGCAACTGCTGGAAAAACAATAATATAAAATAATTTATGCCTGTGGATTGTAGATTAATAGGATTGCTGACAATTTTATTTTACTTCATCCAAAAAAAACTTAGTATGGCTGTTTTCTGCTACAGGCAGAAGAAATAGGAGAGCTTTTAGCATATCATGGATCAAATCAAAGAAAAGCTGAGGGAAGTTAAGTTTCCTTTGACCGAGTTTTTTAAAACTGTGTAGAAAACCACATGAGAAAAATATATGTGTATACACTTGCAGAAAACTGCTTTTGTCCTCTGCAATGCCAATTAGAAAGCAAAGACTTACTTGTTTTCCTTAGGACAATATATGTCTTCATAACCACAGTAGGAGAGAAGATGGAGGCTGGAGATGGCTCTAAGCAAAAACCTAAATTTATTCCTTTCAATATTGAGACAACTATTTGAACCCTACTTCTCCAGTGAAGAAAAAAGAATCTGATAAGAAAAAGCTCCAGACCTCGTAGGATGAAAAACTGTTCCTGAGAAGACCTTATAAGGGAGAAGAACTAGCAATAGAAATAACAAGAACTACAAGAACTGAAAAAACAGCCTACCAACAAACATTTATCAGTAGGAAAAAAGGTACTTCTTAAAGGCTGGGGAATGTAGAAGTAAAAGAAGAATTGACAAAAGTTTAGCTCATGTATCAAAAGAAGTTAAGAAGATTGTCAAAGGATTTTCAGCTGTATATGCAAATAGAACAAGGAAAGTGAAGGTGGTATCAAGCATTTGAGAAAAAGGATGAAACATGGACAAGACACATAAATGTACAAAAGTATGAAAACAGAAAATAAAAGTAGAAAGTGGGATAAAAAGTTGCATTGCTTTTGTACAGAACTCTTATGCCAGATCAAGCCATCAAACTACCTGGCAGAACTGATTTACTTGACAAAGGAATTATAAAAGATTAGATGCTTCTGATTAAGGCATTTGAGGGTGGCATCACATGAGAAATCATTAGTTCAGCTGATGAGAAGAGTACAAATGGGGATGGGACTGGTGGAGAGAAACACCACTGTGTCATGCAGGAAACAGGACTGCTGGACTGGAGAGTCCCTGGGAGCTGATTTTCCCCAAGGACCAGTGTGGGAACAGATGCTGTTTCATGTTTTCAGTAATGGTTGTCATAGAAAAGAAAGAAGTATGTTAATGAAATTTAATGATGGCACTGAAGAGGGATGAATTGTATATATAGGGAATATTCCAAATACCATGGAGGAAATTCAAGTTGAGAATGAAAAAAAAACCAGAGAGGAATAGTCAAAAATTCAGCAGTAGAAAATTAAAAGGGGGAATAATACTGTTAACAAAGAATATTTCAGCCCATAGTGATGGACTGGAAATGGACAGGGTATGGGAGGATCACAGGATAGTTACACATCCCATGTTAATTTTTGAAAAAGGCAAATACAGACCTAGTGTCTTAGGTGCAGTATTCCAGTGATAAGCAAACACACTGTTGACAAATTGTGTAGCATGTACAATTATAGTCACTCACACTTAGTAAAGCTGTGTTAAAATACATGACAGATGAGGATTACTGAAACTATGCTTATTTTGCCAAGTGAAAGAGAAACAGCACTATTTTCAAACAGATCTTCTATAACAAGTCAATCTGGAAGAGCACACACCCCAGTTTCCATTTTTTCTACTGAGCAGACTTTATTGCCCTCTCTAAGACACCTGCTCCCTTTTGCTCAGGTCTTGGACAGTGCCTGGCTGCAGCCTCTCATTTCACCAGTATTGTTTCATTCCTGTTGCCGAATCACCAGGCTGCATTTGTCAGAAATGCAGAGCATCAGGAGAGTTCAGTGGGAGCAGGTTTCTGCCTGGTTACTTTGTTGTTATTCCTCAAGCCAAAGCTGAATGCTGCAATATGAACCATGAGCCCATGTCTTGGGTAGGACCCTCCTCTCTCAGCGTGCCTTGTGGAGGGAAGCAGGCTCAGAAAATAAGTGCCTGCCTTGGGCTGAATGAACCGTCAGGTCCCTACTGCAAGAGCTCTGGCCGGCACGCAGGCTTACATACCCCTGACGTTAGATTTAAATGACAACAAATTATCATCCTTCCCTTTGACAAAGTGGCCAGAGTCAGATCTCTGCAGCACAGCAGTGACAAAGAAGTGAAAAGGGAGAATGTGTTCTCCATCCGTGACACTGAGCCATGTGGCTAATCACTTCATCCTATAGGTGGCCCCTCAGCAGTTCAGAGCTACAGTTCCCACAAAAACCAGATACTTAGTTGGCTACCTATTTTCACTGGCCAGCTCAGCAAACTATGCAGTCCTGCAAAAATCAGTGAAGTGTAAGATTTTTTCTATGCAAAACAATCACTTGGTGACTGTGTGCCTGCTGCTGGGCACTCACTGCCCACCAGTAAATGGGCAGCTCTGTTGGCC
Organism: Scytalopus superciliaris; assembly: GCA_013400415.1. Taxonomy (NCBI): domain Eukaryota; kingdom Metazoa; phylum Chordata; class Aves; order Passeriformes; family Rhinocryptidae; genus Scytalopus; species Scytalopus superciliaris. Next base: position 37,528 of record VXBX01001703.1, on the reverse strand, counting down.
ACGAGGGATGGATCAGCAGGCAACAGCAGCAACTTTGTAGGGCACAGAGTCAGACTAGTGCCCTCCTTATCTGAAGTCTGATGTTCCTTCAGACTACTGTGATACAGACAATCCCTTGACTTAATTTAGAGCTGCTCAACAGGCAAGAATCTGTTTCAGCTCCCTCAAAGAGAGAGTTCTTTCATAAAGATGGTACAAAAATAAGAAATGTGATTTTTGTGTGTGTGTGTCTTATTCCGGTTATGCTCACGTGCTTGTCCACTGTGCCCGCAGGTCATATAGCTCATGACTATGCTTCTTTTTTTTCCTTCATCATTAATCTGTAACCAGTGAATCTCTGTGCGGGCAATCCTACATGAGACAGAGCCAGCAGGAGACAAAATGAGGCAAAGAGGATTGCATCTGACAGAGCTGTTTAAATAAATTGTTAATTTTCTTAGAATACCAGGGGACCTGTCTGTAGCACCAAATCTCCATAGCTTGTAATCTTATGAGCCATCTGTCTCCCTGTATACTGAAGAAGGCTATGGACTTGGGAGGATGATGAAATATTAGGATGTAAATATTGAAGGGGTGGGAGATTATTGCAATATCTAATCTTGCATCTCACAAGATGATGGGTTCCTTAGCGTCCCACTGTCATAAGGGAATAGGATGTTCAAAATTTTCAAGGTCTGGGCTCTAAAATGCACACACATTTAGTAAACGGGATCAGTTATACTGTTAGGTGCCTGTATTTCTGAGTTTTATTTTTCTTTTAAATGGATATACTGCCCATTAAAAATAAAAATGTTATATTAGCATTGATGTTATCAATAATAATCCAAAACATAGAAAAAACAGCCCACTCAATGTATTTATCTTTAAGACATACTACAAACCTGTGTTTTCCCTCAGCTTTACAGAGGACAAGGACTAGGTTAAAACTAACTAGTATTTATTCCTTTTTTATAGGAGGTACGTGTTTTGGAGTAAAAGAGCTTCTTAATTGGTTAGGGCATATATTACATTTACTTTCCGAAATGAACAAACTTGGTATGTAATAGGAGGTCTTCTTAGTTTAAATTAAATATTCAAACTGAGGTCTGGTCTGTGGTCATCAAATGAATTATTGCTCTCCTGAAAAATTATGTTACTTCTTTTAAAGACTAATAAATATTAACTCACAAACTCTTCAATGTAATAATTCATGTCCTCTGTGGCTTTATATCTCAAGGGAGGCAATATATTCTTGTGGTAGAAGAGAAGGGCTTTAGGAGACCCATGTTTAATTTTTAGTTTAAGAACTGAGAGGTTTGAGAGAGTAGGAACTAAACTGTTATCTTTAGAACTATCCTTTAGTCACTGTACTTTGAATTTCTCCACTGTGGCAGTATTTATATGCCTATGTAAAGCAGTTTAAAATCCTTGCCTGAACTGTATGCAAATTTTTTATTGGAATCTATTATGTATTAATTATAATTTACAAAGAAACTATCAGACAGTTCAAGTTGTTACAGCTATTTTTAGATTCATTCTGTGAAATGCAACTCTTGCATTTTAATAAATATTAAACCAAATGCCTTCTCTCTAACTCTGAAGATTATCAACTGTAAAACACACCACAAAAATCACTCCTCTAGCCATATAATTTAACAAAGCACTGAGCCTTTCAATAGAAAGTCCAAATTAGAAAGCAGACCTTTTAGCTTAGCCCAAATCAGCATCTCAGAGCTGGTTTGTTGGCCCTGTGTTGCTCTGTTTGTAATTAACTGCCAATCCATTCTTTTTCAGATATACAAGAGATTGATACAACTTTTATAAGACAACTATCAACAAGTCTGTAGGTGAAAGAAATGCTACATATCAGCTTCACTAAATTACATAAAAAACCTTATAAACAAGCTAAGAAATGTGACTTTTCCCCTTCCAATAATCTCCAGTGAAAGCACATCGCACAGATGTTTAAGGTCAGTAGATGGACTACAGTCATTATAATCTTCATATAAATATATATATACATACGCTGTCACTTACAGCATTTCCCAAACTTTCAAGAGTTCCTTTTCCCATATGGAAGCTTTTTCTTTCTGGAACTCCTAATTATACCTTAAAAAAAAAAAAAAAAA
>VXBX01001703.1:0-29475 GCA_013400415.1 Scytalopus superciliaris | reverse complement strand
CGCCCCTTCCTAGAGGCTTTGAAGTCAAAGCACGCAGAAGGGCATGGAACTCTTGGCCAGCAAGCAGGACTGGGCACAGCAGAGTGGCTGCCCTCGCTGCAGAGGGAGGTCCGGGCTGTCACAGGGCACTCTCCTCTCCCAATACCCCCCGTAACTTGCTCACCGACAGGAGCCCCTCACCTCCTCCCCGCCCTGCTTAGCACCGGGCTGTCACAATGTACTCATCGCTCTGGAGACTCCACCCTATTCCTACAAACAAGGACATAACTAAAAAGGCAAAGAGAGCCGTCAACCTGGGCAATGCCAAAGCGCTGCTTTTTTACCTATGTAACAAAATTAGTCACAGTGAAAACCTTTCAGAAACTTTTTATATGCAAGGGTCAATAAAACTTGAAATTTTGGCAGGACCTTGGCAAATAAAAATGTTAATGCTGTGCAATCACTCTAATGATGTAACAGATGCGTTTTTCCTGTTTAGTTTTCATCACATTACGACATATTGTTTATATATTGCTTCTTGGCATATCTTTACAAGAGAAAGAAGGTGCTGCCTTCTACAGAGGAGGCATATTTTTACTATTCTGTTGTGCCCATGGGCTATCATTACCCATGCTGGGTCATCTTTGCTCATGATCTTTTATAACAGTCATAGGATTTCTTTCTAAAAAGAAAGCTGTAGAACCGAGAAAAATTTAATTATTATTCAAATTCAAAAGCAGCTGACTGAAACTGCACAGTAGAAAACAAAGGGTGCAGGGGACAGGCTGGGTCAGAGCATGGCAATGAGTACTGTAAAATGTTTTTTTGTAAATCAGACAAAACACATTTACCTAAAAAAAAAAAAAAAGGAAACTTTCCATAATATTAATTCACTATACTAATTCAAACTGAACAGTGATGTATGTGCTCAGCTGCCTCACTAAGAAATACTCTAGCCCCCAAGCCAATACTCTGTCTTTAGTCTGTCTTTTGGGATTCAAATATACTATAGAAAAAGACATTTTACATATTCTTGACTTCAGGTTGTTTCTTCCTACTGATAGGATAACTTTATTCTTTCTTTTGCTGCATTTGAAGGGGGTTTTGCCTTTCAGTACTAATTTATTTCTAAGTTTCAAAATGTATGTTTAGTAGATTTTTTAAGAAGCAATCGCTGTGGCAATTCAAATATCATCTGTGTTAATCCTAACAAGCAGCATTCAGATAATATTAATAGGCTGATTTACAAGTAATAAAGCAAGGATGGGACTATTCTTAATTTATCCCGCTGTGTTCAGATATTACCACACATATGGCAGAGGAGATTACCAGCAGTTCTGAGACCCCCGCGATTCTTCAGGCATAACAAAGCAGATTAATGACAGAGTAATAAGGTCAGCTCAGGTGTAACACAACCTTTTCTTCTAAATTACTTTAGAGCTAAATTTGGCTCAACTTAACAAAATTTCTTTTTACTTGTTGATTTGTTTAAATGTCTTAGAGCAGAATAATAGCAAATTCTGTTTCTGAAGGTGATGAAGGATCCACAACCTAGAGGATTAAATCTCTCTCATTTAGTCTCTCACTAGTTAAGATTCTAGATAACAAAAGCTAGTACTTACTTTCACACAGTAGTCAAGAAGAGAATGACCTGCTCTCCAGATGTGAAAGTTAAAAGTAACTCTTCTGAAGCATAATGCAACAAACAGCAGAGATAGCACAGACAATATTTCTGGTGAATTTTGGGCCATTTGGGAAGAATTAAACCAATCACATGTGCAGCTGAAAATAATTAGCCTAGCTGCTTAAACAGACAAACTGCTTATTGTCGTTGTGAGAAAGAAATGAATACAGTGAACACTAGGTGAAAACAAGTTAATAGTGTATCTGATAATGCAATTCTGCCCCAGATGAATTCACCGTCAAAGAAGATAGTTACTATGTATAAAATTAAAGGCTATAAATAAAATATAAATAGTACTTGAGAAAAGCTAGTACATCACCTAGATTTCACATACAATTTCAAGTTGTTTTCTGACAGATTAATTATTTCATAATAAAAGCATAGAAACATTTAACTAAATGTGAAGTGAAAAGTCATGTATTCCCATGTACATCAGCAGTGATAAATACCACACAGCTGTAGTGAATATATTGTTATACCTATGTTCATTGGAAGACAAAGAGAAACAGGTGTGGTCTACCGAGTAAGCAAGGGATTTAAGGTCAGGGATCAGGTTTCTAGGTCAGAGACAATTCCTAACTTTAATTTCTTTGTTTATGGTTATACTGATTTATGTCTATATAAAAAATAAGCCTCCCTTAATGGCAGTATGAGAGACTGAACTACCCATACTTTTGAGCTGGAAAGTGCTCTGAAAATGAACCTAGTTAGTTGATCTTAAATTCTTTGTTATCTGGCTTGCAAACTGAGGTCTGTGTCCAGTTTTATAATTTATTGGGTAAAAGACAACGAAAAATGAGCTCTGAAGTTAAAGGGCAGATCCTTCATTTTCCTGTTTGCACCAACTTCAGCTGCCAGCCTTTACTTCCTCTTTTCTCTTGAGATAGACACATGCTCAGTTTTTTGACCATAGGATAAAGACAGCTAGCTTGGGTCAGTGCACTTGCCTTTCCATAGAGTGATCCATGTTAAAACCCACAGACAGACAAGGATGCCCATGATAGCACTATGGCCTCTCGTAGTTACTAATCACAGGTGAAGTGCTATTGCCTTCTGCATGCTTTAGCCATGCACTGCATGATCACACATGACAAGCAAATAGAGGCTGTGACAGTGGTGTGTACAATTGCTCCCATAAATGTCCATTTTATTAGTGTTTACTCTCACTAGGAAAGCAATTTCCCATTATCAGTGCAGGAATTAAGACACCCTAATGCTAAAGGGCAGCAGTATAGTTGAGATTGATAATAGGATAGAGAGTAGAAAGCCATGGTAAAGCATCATGAATGCATTCTGTGCTCCTCACACGAGTTGAAGTTGTACTGACCAACCTCACCCAAGGTTGTGCTGAACCTGAAGTGTATGAGGGAGGAGCTCATGTGAGTATCATCTGGGGAATGCTGACCTGCCTCACTGTCTTGCCTTTGGTAAGGACACCTGCAAGAGTCCTGCAGGAGTGAAGGAGAAACCCTTGTCATAAAAAGAAATTTATTAAACCAGTTGATGAAGATTAATGCAGAAATAAAAATAAACAGACCATATATACTGTTTCTTATAGCAACGCATATTGGAAATATTTTTCCACTGTGTTGTCACACACATCTAAGGAGTCAGAAGGTTGCCTAAAGATTTAAAAGGAGCATCGTGGTAGAGTGACTTCTGCCCCTGGTACTCCATGTGGAATCTAAGAATACCTTTCTGTCACTGCATAACTTGCTATAGCCTCAAGAAAACATTCAAGAAGCATTAATGTCTCTAACCAAAGCCTTGAAAAGAAGTCATAATATTTTTAGCACAAGAACCTTTTAGGAAAACCCATTGGTTATTACTAAAGTTTATCACAATTTCATGTTTCAAAATTAACTCAGATTTTAATTAAATTGTTAGATACATTAATTATTGGTTTTGAAAAAGCAGATTTAAATGTTGCAATGCAAACAATGCATCATCTTCAGATTTATTAGGCCAATTTTCTATATTTTTTGTGTTAAATTTTCCAGGTCACTTGAATTTTTACCACAACTGACTACTTAGCCAAAGATGCTACCTTTGAAGAAAAGTACCCTTCTAACCATGAGAGGACTGAGAGTGAATGCCTTTATTATAAGAGACACCACAGGATTTTCTAAAGCAGTGGCTATGGAACAAACTTAAATGCTTACAGCATGTGAAAAAACAGGCATGTTGAATGGCTCTTGATAGCTTTGTTTTGCTGAAGACAGATGGGAGGATGGGAGATGCTGAGAGTTCTGAGCAACATTCAGTTAATCAAACATACATCTCAACTCAATAACCAAAATTGAACTCCTTATGGAATATATTTTGTTTAAAGCTAAGACAGTGGCATTTCTGAGATATTAAAGGATTGATTATCACTAAATTAGTACTCATACTAATAGGCCATTCAATTTTTGTTTCTTTGGTATAACAGTATAAATAGCATTGATTTTAAATGAGTGGAAAGGGGAAAAGGAAGGTGCATACAGAGGGAAGAGGTCTCTTTGTCATCTCCAGAAAACTTTGGCCTAGAATTGAAAAATATTATAAATATTAGTCTTATAACAAAGTAAAACAAAATTGAAAGATGGAGTATCCAAAAATTCAGCCAGGGTTCCACCAGTAGATGATACATTTCTCAGACTTCTTGACAAATCCTTCCTTACTTGTCTCTTTTCTTCCCCATGCTCAAAACATACCAGTTCTTAAAGTCAACTGTTCATCCACAACGCTCTCATGCTCTTTGCCAAAGCTGGCTACTACGTCATACAAAAAAGAACAATGTATACCTACAGTTTTCTGAGGGATGGAATACAGGGCAAACTTGAATTAGCACTATATTATAATGTTAGCAATCTGTCCCAATTCTGCACTGAATCCCTTTACTGGCATTAAGAAATATCTGACTGTTAAGGTTATTTCTGTGGGCATGGAGGAGTGTAGCACATTTTATTATTTCTGTTATTGGATTAAAGATTTTGCAATGTACTCTAAAGCACTTGAGGGCTTTCTTATGAAAGAAAGCTATAAAAGTGTATTTGAAGTTTCTCCTCTATGACAAACAGTTGTATTATAATGGAAATACTAGAGGGTATGAGCTAGAATTTATTAAGCGTTATTACGTTGAATAATGTTTAGATTAATAAAAATTAGGTAGAATAAAAGCATGATGTGAATGTGACTAAAAAGAAATACTTAAGCCATATGTTAGTTATTAATAAGTCAACATAATTTTTGACAGCTATCCAAATATCTTAAGAACCTTTTCGAAGTCATGGTCCATCTAGATGCAAAATGTGTATTTATTTAAATACTGCATATCAAAAGAAAGATAAATATGCAAAATCTAAGCACCAAAGTATGTGTATAGTCTAATGAAAACAAGTTACCCAATGTGAAACTCAGTGCAAAGTTTTTTGCGGTACTTTTGAGAGATTTTTTAAGATTCTTGGGTGCCTAAAGATAGAGATGGATTTGTACAGGAATTTTTAAAATGTTCTCAAAGACTTACAGGATATATGTTCCTACAAAAAATCAATTCTGAGAAAAGTCCTTGGTGATGACCTGTTATGCAATTACTTAATATTACATACTTCCTAGTTTAATCGAAGTCTTAAGCTCTAGTCCAGCACTTCATTGATTCAGATAGGGCCCAATATTGCCTTATAGGCTGATTACAGGTTTAGGGCCATGGCATCTAGCACTAACATAGCAACTAAATAATAAAACACACCTGTCTAAATTATACATGGATGCTGTAAAAAAGAAACCCACATACAACCCAAATGTCACTGGCACCATTAAATGCTAAAGAGTACTTTCTCTCAAAACCGGGATTCATTACATATTATATTGTGTGCTCATAGACACCTTATATGAAATAAAAGGTGTTTATGCTTCATTCACTTTCTGCCATCAGGTTGTAGTACATGCATGTCTGCCAAAATAAAACAGGCCAAAAAGATAGTATCTGACAGGGAAATACCCGGTTTCATAGCTGTTCTGGTAGCCTTCTGCACAAAGTGACTAGAGGATGGCTTTGCCAGACCAGCTGAAGGTCTCAGCCCCAGACCACAGGAAAGCCAATAGCCAAGCAGAGCCCCCACAGCAAGTGAGGTGTCTCAGACAAGTACAGTGAAGGGACACCAGGTAAAAATCACTGTTTGCAGAAAAAAAAAAAAAAAAATGTATTGAGTGTAAAGGATCAATTTTGTCACAGTTCTCATACTATCAAAAGTTAAGCAGTGGAGCAGGTTTCCCAAACTGCATCCTCAGAAATTTCCAAAATCTGGCTGAACGAGGGCCCAGTCTTTGATTCGGCAACTTGCCTTTGAAGCACTCCTTCTTTGAGCATGAGGCAGGACAAGGTGACTTTCAAAGGTATGTTCCAGTCTTAGTTTTCTATGATTTTTTTTCTTGAGAAGCCTCCAGAGGATAGAGAAGGTCCTTTTGCCCAGTCTCACTGGGGGTGCTGACTAAAGCTTGCCCAAAGGGCATTTCTGACAAAGTTTGATAAGAGTCAGCAGAGCACTCAATATGGACACAAGCTACCAGAGGCCCCAACAGAAGATGTTGTTTTTAAAGGAACAAATTTAGCCACTAATATGAAATAAATAACCAAAACGCTAGATGTGGCATTTGTCTTTTTACAAAATGTTAAATATTACTTTTTCATTTATTGTATGTCTCAGCATGACCAACTGAAATGTTACTGATTCTGTGTCAAAAATCTGTTAGTCAATTGATTACAGAACACAAACTTGTTCTTGTGCTATACCACCTCAGTGAAAAAATCTACTTTTTAGTCACACAGGAGAAAAATAAGCCATGGAGAAAACAAGAAAGAAATTCAGTTGTTGGAAATACTAGCTTCAAACACAGAGTAAAACTAATTTCTACCTCTACCTTTCTACTGATTTTGGGTAACTTGCTTCAGTCTTTCTAAAAAAATTCAGAAAACTTCTGTTAGAAATAAACTGCAAGAAGCTTCAGTTTAAGAATACATGTAAATACACACTTTAAACACAAGCTTAAATTCCATCAAGTCCCAAATATGTATATACATAATAATAGGCATTCCCTTGATGCTTTTCTGAAGGAGTATATTTGTTTCACTTTCCTGCACACACACAGTCCCTTTTCCTCCCAAGGCTACTGATCTGACAATTGCTGCAAACCATGGACATTTCATGCTGCTAATCATTATTTTCATCTGGTTCAGTATCTGGGGTACTGGTGCCTGCTATCATTGTCCCCCAAAACAGTGCAGTAAAAGGCTACTTTGCACAGTAAAAGAACGGAGAATTGACATGAGAAAGCAATTATGTGGGAAACATTGAATCAAGCATTCCCAGGTGGTATATTTATATTGAGAATAAACTGTAAGGGAGCCAAGTTGGAAGTCTGTGAAACTTCCATCATTGTTAAAGGGCCACTGTCCCTTAGACTGGGGCCCCCAGTCAGCAAGGGGATTTTACAAAATTTAAGATGAAATACAAAATATCAATTAAAACTCAAACCAGTAATCTTATTTCTTTTAGTATAAACATCCATCTCAAGTACTAAAAAGTCTAACAGTACTATTATGCAGGGGTACATATAATAGAAAATAAAAGCTGATGGAGGGAAGAGTCAGACTGAGTGTTTTCCAGTGTCACAGTCTGGGCTTTGTGAAATACAGAAAACAAACAAGGAAGTGATAGATGCAAAAAGAAATATTTTAAAATTGTTTCCATTGTAGTAATCGGCATTGTCTGGTCAGCATATTTTTTATAAAAAGCATGAACTTGATTGACAGCAATCCTTTAAAGAAAACAGTTTAAACTAAATGTGAATGAAAAACATTAGTAACTGCTCAGATTTAACAACCCTAGCATCAAGAGCAACCAAAGCAGAAAATGGACTGGGTAAGATCTGCAGCCAGTCTCAGGACTATTTGTACCACAAGACTTAAGTTTTATGTAAATAAAAGCCCCATTTCAATAAGAACAGACTTTCTACCTTAGGTCTATTTAGCTTTTGGTACAATGAGATGCAAACAATTAAAAATAATGAATCTAGAAATTTTGTACTCACCACCAGCAGTCATGCTGCATATGCTTTTTCTTTCAGCAAAATTTCTGAACATCAGAAATTGACTAAATTTGTGACATTTTGGTCTTTACTTCAGTTATCCAGACTTCAAAGTCTGAATCAGCTGTTTGGTCCACTTTCATTCCTCACAAAAATAGCAAGTCTCCAAATTTTTATTTAAATAAATTTACATACTTATATCTACCTGAAAATTTTAAAATTTAGGCTAAAAATGCATATATTCTGGTGTACATTGCCACAATTTGAGCAAGAATCAGAGAGGAGAAACAATATGAACATGAAAAATTGAGAGAAAAAGCTTTTCTAGACACCTTTAAACCTCCTAAATATCTGGGTAAAGTTTCAAATCAGTTAACTCAGTTGAACTTATTTACCTATATTGAGACAAATCTACTGGAAATCTGAATGGAGCAAACTAGAAATCAAGAATAAATATGATATGATGAACACACAATGCAAACTGTAACAATGTTAAGATACCAGGGAGCTGTAGTGTATTTGTAAATACTGTAAATATTTTAGCATTTTCATCCTTAAAATAGAAGCTAGTTAAGAACAGAGAATTAAATTTTAATAGAAGCAAAATCAAAATGACATTACCATAATCTTGGGACTTTATATATTCTTTTCAAAAGTTCCACTGAATGAATGTAAAATTGTCCCTTTCTTAGTGAAAAGCACGGCTGGGCATGACTTGACATTGCACCTCCAGCAGCTCTGTAGACATTAACTCACTTCACACACATGCTAGAAAGCCTACCTGCTGCTGCATATTGTATGCCTTGTTCACATACCTGATAGCCAAATGAAAGGTTTTATAAAGCCAGTCATCTATTCCACTTGAAAAAAAGAAAAAAAACAAACAAAACCCCCCAAACAAACATATATATATGTTTTTCACAAGATTTGAAATGGTCAGTAGAGAAAAGGAAGATAGTTCTGGTGAACAGCCAGAGCCTGGGACAAGTTGAGTTTTGGACACCAAGGACATTACTCATGTAAAAGCTCGAGCTTGGCTTCCCTCAGGAATGGGCACAGTTCCCAGTTCTTTCAGACATCTGTTTGATATTACCAGACTCACTAGGGAAGGATTCAAGGGTTGCAGAGCTGGCTCAGAATGTCTCAGCTATGGAGGCAAAGTCCAATTTTCTGGCAAAGGGAGTTTAGTAGGCCAGAGGGGAAGAGGAATTGGAGGGGTCAGCCGGATTCAAGAAGAAATGAGGAACAGACCAGTTCCAGGGCAGGAAGGATCTCCCAGGTTAGCCAAACAGCAGGACAGAGAGAGGAGAGTGCAATCTCAGGAAGATCTAGAGGCAAGCAGGAAGACATCAGGCAAGTCTGAGGGGAAAGGTGCTATAAGAAAGCCATGAAGCACAGTGAACACAGACACTGCCCTTCCAGTCTCCTTCTCCTTCTTCCCTACCTGTCTCTGCTTCCACCTCATATGAGCAGGGGTGGCCTCTTCCTCCTTTCCACGTGCCTGCTGGTCCCTTTCAATCCTTCCTAAACTCCTGAAGAAGGAGAAGGGGGGAACCATTGCAAGGTGTCAGTCTGGACCCAGTGCCTGAGGTGGAGGGGGAAGAATATGGGTGGGCTGAGTAGGCAAGCATAGGTGTAGAACGGTTTTGTAGCTATGTGGGAATGGGGGTCCCCAGAGTCAAACCCCAGCCCTTTCCTGTGGAGCAAGTGGTGGGGACACTGCTCAGGATGAAGGGGCCAGTGGTCATTGCCTCAACTGTGGAGGGTGCAGGCAGATGTCCCTTCAGAGGATGTCTAAGAGTTGGTGAGGGACTGGAGGAAGGGCAGTGTTGGGCCAGAAGGAAACTTGATAAAGAAAATGAACCTAGTAAAAAGAAAAATTATAGGGAATTGTGAGAACTAAGGGAGAAAATGTATTGAGATGATTATATAAATTCCTGGAATAGGCTGGTGAAATGGACTAAAAAAGGAATGAATAGGAAGATACTTTCTGAGCTATAGAGTGTAAATAGATAATTTCAGGATCAAAACAAAAGTATTATAGAATATCCTGAGTTGGAAGGGACCCGCATGGATCACCAAAGCCCAACTCCTGGCCCTGCACAGGACCACCTTGAGGTGAGCTCGCACCAGCACAGAGCAGAGGACAGTCACCTCCCTCAACTAGCTGGTGATGCTGTGCCTGATGCACCCCAGGACATGACTGGCCCTCCTGGCTGCCAGGGCACACTGCTCACTCAAATTAAACTTTCCATTGACCAAGACCCCATGATCACTTTCTGCAGTGCTGCTCTTTAGCATCTTGTTTCCTTGTCTGTCTGTACACCCAGGGTTACTCTGTCCCATTTGCAGAATGATTCCACAAACAGCCATTTCTTCGAATGGTTCCAGACCTTTGGTGATGTCCAAAGAAAGCACTGTACTAGGAAATATCCAGTCAAATGGACTGGAAGAGCATGGCAGTGTACCTGAAGTTACTTCCATTGAGAGAAATGGTTTGGCTGATTTGGAGAAATATCCTAGATATTTTTTAGTTCAGCATCCCAGCTTTTGAGTCACAAATATTGCAGTAGCTAGCTGATTTTGACACCCTTGCAGATCACAGGATATCAGAATCCATAACTGGCTAATTTGTCTAAGCTGGCAACAACAACAAAATTTGTGATCCAGGGACAGCATCCAAAATATTAACACAAAATGATTGCCTATAGCCAGGCCTGTTTGGGTTTCCTCAGCATTCAGAATCACCGCCATAGCCTAGAAGACAAATAAACCACGAACACCGGAATGAGGGAAGAACTGAAATAAGCACAAGACTGCTTTCTTTCTCTTCCTGCTGGGTGAGCTCACAAGTTACCTTAAATCATACAACCAACATATGGTGTGTCTGGCAGATTAGTGGGGGCACACACAGAGCTGCATGTATCTGGCCCTTTGGTGCATCAATTGGTATGTGTTGGCCAGACAGGCACAACACACAGCCCTGTAAAACCAAGCTCAGGCCACACCATGGGCAGAAGGGCACGGCTGCTCAGAGCAGCTGGCACCAGATAGAATGGCAGTGGCACAGCATATCCCACAGCTCTCACTGAAGGAAGAACTCCATCAAGTTCAATAACTGTTTGTATGAGTGAAAGCTGTGTGGCCTTTGCGATGTGACCCAATAATAATATTGCAGCAACTGAACAGGAGGAGAATAGTGGCAGCACACAGCAAATAAAATATGCAAAATATCTGCATCTGCTTGAAAGAAAATGCAGCAGTAGAGTCTGTTATCTGTATAATTTTTCCAAACAAGCTATAGGGCTGCACTCAGATTTCAGACAGCAGATCTGGGTCTTCTCTAACTGAAACAAATGAGTGTTTGCCAACTACTTCAAAGGAAGTATTTAAAAATGAGACTGTTAAACAGCTAAGGGAGCTGATGCAATCATATTTTAACCCAATTATCCTTTCCAATATGTATTTGTCAGCATTTAATCCCATCTGCCATTGTGCTGCCCAAGTGCCTAAATTGTATTGGTCCCTCAAGAGTCCTCTAGTCTTGGCTAACCTAACAAATTCGATGCCATATGCAAATTCTAATTTGCAAATGTTCTCCCTCATTTCCAGACTCCATTAAACAACTGGTCTTATTATGGGCACTCCTCACTTCATTCTTTGCCACTTTGGAATTTTACCAATTTTTCTGGTTTATTTTCTACCACTTTGCCAATCTCTAATCCATGACTCCAATTTACCTCTACCTCTTGAATACATAGATGCTTTACTAACCACTTTTGAGAGACTTTGAAAAAAACACTAAAAAATTAAAATAACCTAAACCAAACAGTTCCTTTAGTCACTGTAATGTTGACAAAAATTTTAGAGCATTTTTTTCTTTTCAATAAAATATTCTTCTTTATTTCTTTTATAAATTATTTTTATTTCTGCAGACATTTCATTATTGTCTCTAGTTACTATTTCATTCCATTTACCTGTGGATTCAATGAAGTTCTCTGGTTCCAAATTTCTAAGAATATTTTTAATATTTTTTTAATAAATATGTCCAATAGCTACTGTCCAAGCTAATATAAATTCGGGTAATGGTCTATCTTATCTTCTGATAGAAAATAATCTGTGCCTCAACCAAAGTGATTTAATTCAAATGTAACTACAACCATAACAGAGCTAAAACTCAGCTAAAATATTTACAACAGTGTAAAAACTTACGAAATTTAATACTAAATGACATTCCTGTTTTTAAGATTTAAGATTAAAGGCCCGTGATCTTTTTTTTTTTTTCTGTTATTCTGATGCAGCAAGACATTTTAAAGTGAAATATTCTAATTCTCATTTTCATTACAAACTCTTTAATAACACTCTTGAAGAAGAAAAGAATCTTAGTGTATGTGAAAATTAGTTCTGGTTGGATTACACGTGTGCTTGAATCCTATATTGAGTTGAAGCTTGAGAGACAAAACAGTATATATTTCACTTGCATGAAGAGTCTATTGATATAATCCAAAGCAGAAAACAGTTTTCATTTGCATCAAGCAAGTTTCTTGCAGGACAGTAATTTAAATTAATATTTCAGTTGATGGATGTAGGTAGCTAAATTTGTTTGAACATTTAGACCCTGCATCTCAGAGACAGACCCATGCTAAGAGCAGAATTTAACATTTGGAGCCACAGGAATGGCTCATTACTATAAATGTCTGCAATACTAATCAAGAGAGATAATGTTCTAGTCAGGATAATAATTAACATTTAACTGACTTGCAAATGTAAAAACCAGGACTCTCAAAACCCAGGCATCAACGAATTAAAAGAAACAGGCATCTACTTTTTTTAACTACTTGAATTCCTCCCTCTAGAGGACTACCGTAATGACTAAGGGGGATGACAGCATGTTACAGTACAGTCCACACTAGTACATCTAGTGAATGGAGATTGCACTTTCTGTTGTGCCTGGTATAACTTTTGTACTCTGAGAGACAGCCAAGTTTACTGTATCCAAATGAGGAAAAAAAAAAAAAAAGTAGAGGATTCCATCAAGAAGCTCAAATGTGAGTTAAAAGCAACAAAGTGACGGTGGTGTAATCCTTACTGCTTATATATGCCACAATAATATCAACAATCTTTTTCCAGTACAACCGCCAGCAAGCGAGGAATAGTACTAGACTAAACACAGAATGTAAAAGAGCATAGAGAATTGGGGTCTGTGCTAAAAGAAACGTGAAACCCCAATGAACGGAGCAGAATGAATTGCAGACCATTCAGAACAGCATTATAGGTTTCCCACGTGGGCACTAACAGCAGAGTTCCATGAAGTTTTGGCAACGGTACAATTTGCAACAACAACAAAAAGAGTTTGCTGAATTATTTAAGCATGAAATCAACATACCTCAGACAAAAATAGCCAATGTATGTTAAGGAAAATAACTTAAAAATAAAGTACTGATTCTGAGGGAATGCAGTGACTTTAATTCACCCCACTTGGTACACTCTTATTTCTCTGGAAACACAACCTGAATGTAAGGCAGGATATCCAAGACAGAGCAGTGCAGGGAAAAAATGGCTGAAGAGGTTTCCATGCAATGCATTCACCAGGGTCTACTGTGACAGGGAGTTTAGTGAGGATACACCTCCTTTTCCTCCCTTCTTTTGGCTCTGTTTAGCTTGATAATTTCTCAGTGATGCGATCCCTGCCGTCCCTGGTTTTATTTGCTCGTTCAATGCTGTTGTTCACGGAACACATGCCTGTGGTTTTCCAGGGATGAGAAGACAACTTTGTAGAAAGCATGTCTTTTCCCTTTCTCCTTCAACTATTTCTCTTCAAAGGTGAAAAGAGCAACAATTGTCTTTTGCTGGCAACTCAAATTTCTTTTGTTTTAGGTTTTTCCCCCCTTTTCCTGAATGGTACTCTCACAGTATAAACATACAGATTTTTTTAGGACTCCTGTTGTATTTTGCATGGCCCTGCATACAGCTCACACAGTGAAGTCATGGGAGAAATTGGAGGTGAGGACAGAGGCTGTAATGTATTCATAGGCCTTTCAGGTTCATATTTCAACTGCATGCAATGCAGAAACATTGCATGCTTTTGATGCAATGCATCAACATGTTTTCAATGAGACAGAAGCATTGCCCAGACCTTTAAACAACAGAAAGGCAGAACTAGCATGAACTAACAAACATGCACAGGAATTGTGGGGGGAAAAGGTGCAGCAGATTTGAATATTTTTTTAAAAATTCAATTTTAGAGGAATTCTCTTTCATGAACTTGGAAGGAGTAGAATTACCCAGGAACCTTTTGGACCTCCCTCCTTTTGGCAGGAGGTCTGAAAGGCTCCTGGCTAATTCTGATTTCTCCTTTTGGCAGGGAGTTTGTCAAGCAGGGAGCATTGACTTTACCACATCTCAAAGGCAACATAAGCTGGCAGTAGGCTTGTGCCTTTGCCATGGGGCACAGATGTTTCTCCAATACTATGGCTGGGAGGCAAGGAGCCCTGAGGCTGTCTGGGGCTCACCTTTTCACTCCTCCCTCCCCAGGAAAGAAAAGGAGTTGAACACCAATCATCATATGTGTTGGTGGTGATCTAAGAGACCTGTGAGGGGAGTTGACAGAGAAAAACATTTGCTAGTCCTAGTGCCCCAAATACTACCCTGTGTTGGAGGTGTTACTGAAGGTAAAGTTCTCCAGAGAGATGGTGTTTCCTGCCAAGCCTTGCTCAACAGGAATTCTACTGTGGTGGACAGTGAATCAGCTGTCTGACATTGTGAAGGCTCATACTTTGTTAGAAGTCAGCATTAATTGCTTTTTGTAGAGCACACAGAAATTAAGCTCTCTTATCAACATAGTAACTAAGAAATAAAAACAGCAAAGTCTGAATCAGACAACAAGATGAAGTGAAACTATCCACTAAAGACTTCTAAAGGGAGGAGGTTATAATAAAAGATCAAACCATCATTTAATTATTTTAGTAATCAATGAATTTAGAAATGAATGAATACAGTGCTTTCTTACAGAGAAAGAATGCTGCTAGAGGAACAAATATTGCTTTCAAATGTGAAAATAAATTCCGTTATTGCTCATTCCAAAAGTCTTTTGGAATTACCGAGTGTTACGATGAGGAATCAAAAAAAAATACCAAAACCAAAACCAAAGGCCCCCTGCCCCCCCTCCAAAAAAACCCAAAAAAACCAAACCCACACCCCACAAAAAACCCCCACACCAAATGCAACCATGTGAAAAAGTCACCCACAGGACTAAATTTTCAGTTATTTAAGGAGGAGTCTGACATCAGAAGATCATATTCCAGTGACCTGACAGAAGGAAAAAATGAAAAAGACTGGTTTTTAGGCATTGAGAAGATCAGCTCTTTCTACTGCAGCAGATCAAACATCTCAGCTTTAAAGCATGACAGAGAAAATGAAACTACAAGAAAGCAGCCAAAAAGCAATTTGATTCTATGAAAATAAGCAGCAGCAAAACTGCAATACCACCTCTATTTTGGGACTGGCAAGATCCCCCCTCTTAGTTTCCTAATGCTCCAGAAATACTAGTCAAAATTTTTCTTTATTACCACTGTATATACTAATATACATACATAGAACACACATGTACAGTTACACAAATGCTTGGATACTAAACCCTCCACTCCCACAGACTTCTAATTCTCCAGAGGGCTATATATCAAAGGAGTATTTATTTTTCTACAGTGGTGCAAAACTAAGTTAGTGAAAACAAGAGTTGTGCCTTAATGCTTCTCTGAAATTTGCCATCCTACTTTCCAGCTGTGCAAGGCAGTAGGAGTGGGAAACTGTGGAGTAAGAGGTCGCCAGTGCCACTAGTGCTCCTCAGAGTATTTGGAAGGGTTTGAATTCACACTGCTGTACTGTGAGCTATTGTTTCCACTGCTGTTTCCCTTGTAATCCATTTAGGCTATTTAATGTGGTGTGGGAGGAGGAGTGTACTGTAATAAGAAGGGGAAAGTAAGGGCATGAGAAAGATTATGCAAGTGCTTTGGTGAGGGTTTTCAGCATGCCTGTTTCTTTGTACTCGCAAAACCAAAAAACATTGTACCTGAATTTTACATATTGCACAACCCCTGAGATTTTCTGTTTGTTACTCCTGTGCTATTTTTTAAACTAGCTTATACCCCTTCTTGAAATTCCATTTGAGATGTGCTGCATGTGCATTCACAGAAGCTATAGTGGGACCAATGTTGTACTGGATAATAGGGGCACAATATATAGCTGTAATTTTGCTGGAAGGTAAGGAAGTGCATTTGTCTTCCATATACTTTCTCCTAAGATGTTTACAGTGGTGTAGATTCTAGGTTGACTAATAGGGTTGCAGCCCTCATGTGCAGATGTGGTTCCTAGAAAAGTTATAGTCTGAAACACATTATATACTTTCTGAGCCACTGTATGATTTGAATGCAGTATTAAATTTGAAATTTGTAATTTAGAAAGGTAAATAAAAAGAAATTTTACTAGTGTCAGGAAGGGATTTTAATTTATTTTAACTTAAAAGTTGTTTTTCCAAAAACAGGTTGTCACAATTAGTTAAAAAAATCTGGTTTCTTCCTGCTGTGCAAGGTAACTGTCTGATTTCAAAAGACTGTAATTTAAGTGCTTTTAGTAATTTTCACCATCTGTTTCCTGTGCTACTTTTGCATAAAGTTTGATCTGTTTGGGCCTTTTTTTCCCCCTGACATCCATAGAATCCAGACCACAACAGTAGCAACTCATTTCCTTATGCAGCAGAGAACTTCTCCCAGTTTGCCCTTTATGGTTATTCATCACCAGTGATTCAGGTCAGAGGCCCTTTTGGAAGTGCAATCTAGTGCCTGCAATTCTATAACGCCTTGTAAAGTATTTTAATCTTTTTCAGAATTACTTTCCCTTTCTAGGCTCAGTGCCACTCTCCAGTGGATTTCAAACTAACATTTAAACTTATAAATCTAGTTTAGCAGAATTGTCTACCCCAAAACAGTTGTTTTATCATTCTCTCCTAGGAAAATGAGCAGGCATCAGTATAAGCATCAGTATTATATCAGCATCAGTATGACAAAGAAAAGGTGACAGAAATAGTTGTCATGATTTTTGAATCAACAGTTACATCTCCAGCTACATGCTGAGTTTTACACTTTCTACTCATACTCATTGAAGAGGAAGGGAATACTCAGTAGATGCTGATTCTCATATGCAAAACTTCTTGTCTTATATATGGAAGGCATGACTGTATGCCAGAGGAGCCTGCCTGCAAAAGCAAAGTCCCATCCTACATGTAAAACCACCTGTCAGGGTCAAGAGCTCTAACAATCACCTCTGCAGCCTAAACTAAGGAGGCATGATTTCCCCCTTAAGTACACAAAGGTGAAACTGAATAGCAAAGCAGTGTGGAACATATGTGTTAGACTGCTTCTAGTATGCAGCCTAGCCCCAAAAATCCATCTCATAAATTACTTTATGATTGTTACTTAAGTAAGTGGAGCCAAAAGAACACTACTGTTTTCAGAATTCTGAATATGAAAGACAAAATGGTATATGCACATAAAATCAGGCATGATTTAAGTGGAAAACACTGAAACTTGATTGCCTTTACATTGACATACCAAACAATAAAATAAAGATTCTGAGAGCTTACATTTAAAAGAAACATTTGAAAATGGGTTACTACTTTTCTCTGAATTTCTATTTATTTGATATGGACTTGATAGACTTAGTGCTACATTTAAGGAAAAGAATGAAGTGCTCTACTCTATCACTTATTTGCTGCTTGGGATACTCAGTGCAGAGAGAAACAGAGATGTGCTGTCCACAAAAATCATAAAAAGAAACCTCTCTGCAGTAACTGTTCAAAACAGATTATTCATAGCCATACCCCATATCTTCATCTCTTTATATTTGTTTGCATTTGGATTTTCATTACTTGAAATAGTTCCCTCCTCCCTACCAGGTACACAAATTCCAGGCCCCCAGTTTTTGTTAATTTTTTTCAGTTTGAAAAGCTCAACTTTCCTATTTGGTATGAGATCCTTTGTTTTTGTCAGGCCTTTGTTATCTTGCAAGACCTTAGCAAAAAAAAGCTCTCATTGGTGTGAGGTGGAGAGGTTATTTTAGGAACATGCAGGTACAGCTTTTAGTTTCACCTTACTAATACAGAATGGAGGCACACACCATCCTTCTTGATGCAAAAATACAAGAAGGCTAACCAGAAAGCAATAGACCTGTGGATCTGAAGGTGGTTTTGCATTTGGACTAGTCTACAGGAGCACAATTTTGCTGAGCCATGAGTGTGCTTAAGGTCTGCTTTATTTTTTCAATTTATTTTTAGGAGGGAGGTTTGCTGAGATCTGCCTTGTGATTCTAAGGTATTTTTCTGTATCACAGAGGCAGTCTGAAATGTATGGGCAGTGCATGTGGTAAGCAGATTAAAGAAGGTCTTACTAGGAAGAAGAAATAATATCATGGACTGCTGTCTGTGCTTGCATGGAAATGGATGGCATGCAGAGTAGTATCTGTTTGACTGACATAAAATAGCTGAAATCATGTGGGTGAGTTGCTAGTTCTGCTGTGCTTTTTGGCTTAGTGTATACAGAGATCTCACTATTTAAGTCTTGATCTCACAGTCCATAAAATGTGAAAGACACCATTATCAGGCTCACAGGGATGCTGGGGAATTACGTAATGTTTGCACAGGTATTTTAAAATATGAAGTACTGTGAATTATGCAACATAATTGCTGAGAGCAAAGCCTTATCCCCTCTAAAGAAAATGAGAATGACAAATTCTAAAGAAAACTATTTTGGAGAGTGTCTTTCACTACATTAATCCATTTGCTAATTAAAATTATTTTAGTCTGTTAGAACAAATAGAACAATTTACATGAAAAATGACATCTGACTGTAGCTTTACTGAAGTGTACTCAATTCCATGAGAAAATCATTAAAAAGTTAGCACTGTACTTTCTAAAGGTCCCCCCTTATTCCACACCATATCTTGATAAGCTACTTAATAATTTAATTCTTTCTGTGTCTGTGTTTCAAGTTGGTTAAATCTGGGCTGCTAAGTGGTGCTTTCCTTTCAAGGGATTCATTTACTGAGGAATCCTCTTCACTCTGATTTAGTCTTTCATCTTGCATGGATGCTGCTTTACTCATCACTAATTCACACCACACATCACAGGCTACATCAACATCTGCAACTTCTGGATGCAAAGTTTTCATTTCTTCCCTTTAAGAATATCTGTCATTCTGCAGTCCCAGTCATCAGCTCCTAACAACCTTCCCAGCTGTACAAAAACACATTCTGAATAAACATTGGAAGGAAGGAAGCATAAATATTTGACAGCATTCACAGTCAATGCAGGTTATTAAGCACTCTGTGTTTCAGAAGAATACTCAAGTCTATCTTCCAATGAAGCATTACAAGTGATACTCCAAGTATTTTTTAATCTAAGCAAGCTTTTACTTGGGAAGAGGCTATTAGTTTCTGGATACTAGAAGAGAAGGTTGTGGGCACACAGAAGATTTTGCAATTTCATTTCTGTTTTGTCTGGTTTTGTGATTATCATATTCTGCATACCTGAATCTTTGCTACTTGGAATTTTGAGCATGCCCAAAATGGACACTGTAGCAGAAGTTGAAATGAGAAATGAGTGATTTCCTTCCTGTGGAGTTAGTTAATGTTTATCCCATAGGTCCAAATTTTAAGTGATTTGGTCATCTCAAAGGCAGTTTCATTCTCTCATTCTCCATCTGAGAGTTTATTGCTATGGTATAGTACTATAAAAACTACAGAGGAAAGCATTAAGAGGGAGAGTAAGTTGCTTTTCTACTCTCTCAACACCTTCACTACAACTTCAACAATTGTTCAAATAATGTCTATTGGAATGTCTGTGTTACTGTCCATTGAAGTATCAATGGGGTGGAACTGAAGCCTGACAGAACACATGGTTGGAAAGCCAGTGTAAGGAACTTTCAAAAAATTTTTTTACCTATGTGACCCAACAGCTTCTCGATGGAATTAATAACTCATTTTAATTTGAATTCTAAAGTTTCTAGTTTTTCTTAGGAAGCTGACTTCAGAATAACTTCAACAACCCAGTCTAAATTAGGTCCCAGTATATTCCTTCATGAAAAAATCAGCATAAATGTGTGCAATTCTTTCTATATTTCTGTATTTGTAGCAACACCATATATCAAACTTCCCTATACACTCATACGTTATAAATTAATCATTGTAATCACTGTTCTAATCTGTTCTCCTATTCTGTAGCCTATTTAATTTCTGGAAATCTTATGGTCTGGACTGCTGGAAGTCAGGAAATCCTTGCTCCACCCCTCCTACACCTGTGCAGAGCTCTACTGCATCTGCAAAATTTGTCCAGCTGGGGCTTCTGGCACATGTGCTGCACTGGCAGAGCCAGTTCTTCAGATTATAAAACACGTAGATTAGCAAGATTTTTCCAGTGATGTCAGTAGAAAACTTTCGGTGTTGGAGATTCGCTGAATAACATTCCATATTAAAACATGGATTTTTGACTAGACATTGGCCTAAACTTAATCTTTTTTCCAAACAGTATCAAACACAGAAAAAAAAAGAATTACTTACATAGTGGATTTGTTTTACAGTGATCAAACATAGCCAAATACATTTTCCTATCTGAATTTCCATTACATGGCGCCTTTCTTTTTAGCTTAAAGTGAGATTTGCCATACAGTAGGGGACTCAGCTCCAGAAAATGCAGAATCTGCAGATGGTATCTACAGAGCAACCCCTATGGCTCATTCACCGGGACATACTGACACATAACCAGCAAATTCTGCCCTTTTTTTTTTTTTTTCCAAATGAGGTATAATCATGATCACAAGTTATACTAAAGCATACAAACCAAAAGCACATGCCCGTACTAAACTGACAGTAAAATATAGCATGAGATAGTACAGTCAACCTGACTGTATATTTATGAACCTTAGTAGAGTAGGAATTATCTTGTACATGCAAAAAATGTCACACGCGAGCCAAAAAGCAGACACATTCAGCACTGAGTACTCAGTATTTAAGTACTTAATTCCTGTCATCTAATAGAGCAGCTCTAACTACAGGGCAATGAAAGACCAGACATTAGAATAACCAAGCATGTCAGTTTAGACCACAATGATAAGCTCCTGACAGAAAAGGACAAAAATCAGATAACTCATAATTTTGAATTTCCTTGAGGTATAACTGCACAAGCTTCAATGCAAAATGTATAGTAAAGTTTTGGCTTTAAGATTTTTTTATAATGAACGTCCATATCCTATCTTAAACTCAATTATTAGTGAGAGCAATTTAGAGTATATAATGTCTTTCGGCATTAGCATTTACATGCAAAAGCTTCAGTTTTTTTTTAACCTATCGTACCATAGTACACAACTGACCTATGAGGAGACAAAAAGCAGCAGGAAAAAATATACTTCCTGCCTTTAAGAACAACACAGAACAACATGGGCATAACTAATGTATGATTTGTAGTACATCAGTATTAAATTGATGAATCTGGCTTATAGCAAGCCAAATTTGGACTGCAAAATCCTGCAAAATCCTGCCGCCTGTAATAGCCTTATGGGCAATACTAGCCAGCACAAAATTTGTCCAGGAACATAAATACTAAAAAGAATATAGTAAAATATGGAAGCTGTTTCAAACTTTATAGAAAAGAATTTTAATTGTCTGTGGATGAAATACAGTTGAATAAATGGGTTTTATTTGTTAGCTAGTCTCGTATGTCCTTAATGTACATATATTTGAAAATCTTGTTTAACCTGATTTCTTAATAAGTATCTTGTTCCATTTCAAAGTAATCTTTTAAATGTGTTACAGCAACAAGAACTCATATGTCACATATATTCACCATCTTCAATTTGATAAGCTAACTAGTGCAGTGGCATAAATTGCATTTTCCTGCCTTGAGACTAAGTACATTATTTTTGTCTAATCCTCTATTTTACACCACATCTTTCCTGAGGAGTCTTAAAAATTCAGAGCAAAGAACAACATAATTTTACAATTTCAAATGGGAACATGTAAGTGGGCTATACCATTGACTGCAACTACCAGAGACAGACACATAGCCTGCAGACATACCTAAAGCGTATAATAAAACAGACTTGGTATGTCTCCAGCCCTAGTGGGTATATTACAGCCAAGACAAAATGGCTAATAAATATTCACACATCTTGCATCCAAAAAATTAAAACTATGTAAGAGATGAAATCCTGTGTCTAGTCAAACGTAAGGGATGTTTTGTTGCTGACTTCAGTAGGTTAAGAAAATGCATCTACCCTGCAGTGTTAGGACATGCCAGAAGGCAATGCCTTTCTTACTGTGCCCTTACAAGCACATGGCTGGCAGCTACAGAAATATAGCACATGCTACACTGCAACCTCAGCAATGCTCTCAGAGCTTGCGTGCAAAGTCTAGCACCATAAACTGGAGTGTTACTGCGAGATTGAGGGTTGAACCATACAGGTTCAACTTCCAGTGTGTCAGATATAGGGCAGTTTGAGCTTCAGCATAAGCTGTGTTTACCTATTCTGGCTGCTAAGCCAGAGACACCAAGATCCATTCACTACTTTCTTATCTGTTCCTTCAGTGATGAAAACAGAGCTCATTCTAGTTTGAAAAAAAAATCCCTTGCACCAAAGCACAATTCTTAACATGACCTTCAGAATAGGCGCAGGGAAAACTGAACAGGAATAGTTAACTGACCTCTAGATATTGGTTTCATAGGCAATTGTTCCTCAGAAAATTCATGGTGCTCATAAACATAACTGTGAATGCAGGGTTTGTTACAAGTGCGTTTTATATAAGACATGTCAAAAATGCTATCATTATGCATGAATGGATAGAAAGTATAAATTAAATATTTCTAAAAAGGATCAGAGAGTTCTCTTTCTCAGCTACATCAGAAACTGAAGTCAGCTGGAAAATGAGCCCTGCTCTCCTTGGAATTTCTAAAATATTAGGTGAGGCAGATATTTTGGGGCAAATAGATGCTGAGAAAGCAGGGTGTTTAAGTTTAATAAACTCCATCTTGACAAGATAAAAATGATGTTAATTATCTCTTAGCACATGTGGGGTTTTTATTTCTATTTTAGAATCATGATTCTTTCTCCAAATGAAAGCAAATGCCTCAAGATTCGTTTGTTTGTGGTGTGCTCCTCAAACACAAAGAGGAAAACTCGTATTTCAGTCAGAATGGATTTTTTTTAAGATCAGAAGCTAGCATCTTCATGTGACAGGGCACAATGTGTATTCTACTGTACATTTCTCAATCTTGAATTAATGCTTACACTTCCCATAGCCAATAAACTAGGGAACTCCCCACAAAAGCTACAGTATACAGAACACAGAACTGTAACATTCTTCCTATGTTTTCATAACTAAGGAAACTGTAACAATACTACAAACTAAACCCAATATAAAATAGCACATCCCTAGATGGAACATAAAGGACAAAAATATCTGTGAAACTTGCCAAGGCTTACTATGCATGAAACCATTTTTATGGGTGTTTTTTCATATAGTGTATTAAAGTTCAATTTTTTTTTTTTCTCAAAGAGCTTTTGGATGCCATACAGAAAGATGTTATAGAATCTTTGGTTTTTGAAACTGCACTCCATCATTTAGGGGAAAGAAGCAAGAAAGTAGTTCAACTCATTCTTACGTAATTTTATCACTAAGATCTAGACATTTTGTGAAGTGCTTCAGCCTTCTCTAAATTAATCCAGGAAAATTTAAGAAGTACCCTCCAACAGGGTGCATGATCATCCCCACCATGCTTGACATGGAAAGTTGGGGTTTTATTTATTTTACACAAAATCTCTCTTAAAAATTATCCAGTTTAAATAGGATTTAAAAGCTGTTCTGCCTTGATCACTGAAATAAAAAAAATCAGTTGTCAGCTCCTGACCAACATAATAATCCTTTTTTTTTTTTTAAGTATTGCAGCAGAGCATACAAAGTTGTTCTAAGGACTGCCAACTAAAAGTAGAGTAAATGCCTGATGGTGATGATATTTTTAAGACCTTTAATGAGTTCAGAATTAGCTTCTCTACAGATGAAGACTCCTAGAGGTAAGAAGAATGACTGAGGCATGTGCTGGCCAATTTGTGGATGTACTAGAACTGGTTGAAGTACTTTGAAAAAGCCTCTAAACGTTCATGGAGGCCTCTCTCCAGAGGGCCCGTAAAGAGACTCATAACTGATGAGCATCCTAGTTTATTTCCATCTAACACCAAACTAAACTGTCCTTTCTAGTCTTTTAAATTTAGCAGTATTTTTCTCTTTCAGATACAGAACGTATTGATATATTTTAAACCATGATACCTCATATAGATGCAGATGAAATATGAAGAGGGACTCTGAAGTTCAGATGGTCAGTGGCTCACATTGGAGAAAAACATTACGATGATCCCCTGGTTACATTTCTATTTTGTCACTCACTTGTTTTAATTAATTAAACATGTGCCACATCAACTTGTTTTGTCAAACATTTGCACCATTCTAAGTTGAAAGCTTTATAAAGCACTTCTAGCACTATTGTTAATACAAACTTGCAAAGAAACTGATCTGACAAAAACTTATTTTCCTGATCCTCTCTTGAGCAACATTCTTTACAATGCCATTGTTTCAATGTGCAAAACAGTCTTATAAGTCATTCCATTATTTCTCCCATGTCTGAAGTCAGGTGAACACCTATAATTACTTGACTTACCCCATTTAACATTCTAAACAATGGGACAAAAGATTTTTTTCCTAGGGCTCTGAAACTTTCTCAGTTCTCCAAAAATAAATGAAAATAATTGTTAGCAGTCAAAAATGCTCATGGGATGCAACTCCTGAAATACTTGGGAGAAATTTCTGTAACTGTTGGCTCAGGTGATATTTAAAAATTCTCTTGAATAGCTTAAAGAATGGAAAATATTTAATCAACCTATCCCTTTAATGTATTATCCACCACTTTCCTAGTTATAGAATGGAAATATTTATTGAAAACATCTACTCCCCGCATGAGGAAGGTAATTACCTTTTAAACTAACAATTGTATATAATTGATTTATTCCTTTAATCTTCATACATTACCATTCTCTAATGACCATAGAATTTTTCTACTTCTTTTACCTCCCTTATAAACTTTCTACTAGTTCTATTTTTTTTTTTCATTTTCATTTGCTGAATTATGCCTCTTCTGGATTTAAATACTTTTCTCCTACCCCATATGTTTCTTTTTAAATCAGTATAAGGTTTTCTGTCCTAAATTTGAGGGTTTAGGTTTAGGGATAGAAAAGTAAAATCTTGCCAATTACTGCCCAAGTATAATCAATATTTATATTTTTTCCTTATGACTTAACTCATAATCAATTACAGATTTATGAGAATCAGGTAGGATTTTATTATACTCATATATAGCTCAACTAATCATTTCATAATCAGAACAACCACCAATATTTAGTTCCAAGATCAGCTCCTACATAAACATTGAGATGAGGATTACTATGGATTTCCCATGGAAGGTGTAATGCTTATCAAGTCAGGAAATTGATATTTATAATTTATAGTTTTTGCTAGAAATTCCAACATTTTCTGGCACAGAGGTTTGAGTGTCTGAAGGTCCCTGATCATCCAGTCATAAACATTTGACACTATGCTCACAAGCAGGTTTTTCTGGGCACGCTCTTTGTTTATGTTGGTGCTTGCCACAGATCCCCAAACCTTATGCATGCTGCCAGCAAGACCACTTTGACAACTAATCTATGCTCAGGAATGTATTTTCCAGCTAGTGAGGAATTTGGACCCCTTTGCCAAATAGTGAGTTCTAATCATACAGATTTAATACTAGCAAAGAAAGTTGAACATATACTCACAAATAACAGATTCCAAGTTGTGTTATTACCCAAACCCATAACAAAGAATCACTTCTCATGTCATGATGCTCTAAACAATTTTTTTCCTAATACTTTGAATATAAATAAAATAAACATGCAGACTCCCTCCAGAAAGTCTTCTGCTGTATGTAACTTACCTCCTTTTCTCAATCCTACAAAACAGATAAGTTACTTGCTGAAAGTTTGTTAGGAAAGCTATTAGAATGAGAGGTAAAATTATTTCTCTGGCAGTTACAGATGCCTAAACTTTGAAAAAATAGGCTATTAACTTTGATGGATTTCAGTTAACCCACCCATGTGAAAATATTTTTCTGGCTTTGTGAAATTTGTGTTAGTATCTGTGAATCCAAAGTGATGGGCAAGCATAAGTGATCATTACTTTAATTTCCTATTCAATTAGTGTAAGTATCAAATCATTGCAAACTTTTAGATCATTTTTTTCCCTTTTTTTTTTTTTTTTTTTGACAATTGCTGTTGATTTTAGAGAAAGGAAATTTTTATAAGGACACTCTTTTCCAAGGGCTTGGTCAAACAAAACTCTCAACATTTTGAATATTTCTTATTTGTAACTAAAACCAGAATAAAGTGGACGATTTCTAGTGACAGTCTATGTTGTGTTACTCTTTTGGTGATACTTGCTGCTGAACTACATTCATTTCATTGCTACAGTCTGTGTACTTTCTAGTAACCCATATGACATCTAGGTCTGCTGCAAGACATACAGTAATTCCAGATCTCATCAAATATGTAAATCTTCATTTTCACTTAGGAAACTGAGGTTCACATTTGAATGTTTCACAGAAATATGCACTTTCAACCATGGCTGCAGGCTAGTGTTCCCTTGTGTAAGTCATCAATTTTTAGAACTAACTGTACAATTATGCAGTTCAAGTCATGCAGAAGATCCATGGAATTTGTGCCCTTTTTTTTTTTTTTTTTGTGGTAAACCATTTGTTTGTACATAAACAGATCTGAAATGCAGATAAATAGCTGTGTTCAAATAATCAAGGACTGTAAAGGGGGCCATGTCAAAGGACATTTTCCTTGTGTGACTGAAAGTCACTGTGGTACATAAAGCTAAATTACAGAAGGCTTTTATTAATCAGTAAATTGCAGTATTTCTTCCGTTACCAAGGCACTTGGCAAACATTTCTCACATTAGCCAATTAAAAAGGCAATAGCACTGTTGTCTGGCAACTTTCAAAGCACTTAACTTCAAAATTACAAATTAAAACAAAGACTAGAAATAAAACAATTATCTTTCGTTGCTTTTGACTTCTGGCCTCACAATCAGAAATCAGGGATGCAGTGCATCAGGGCTGCCTGGGTGTCACTAAGGAAAGTGATTTCAATTAACAATTAAATGCAAGGAGCTTCTACACCCAAATGAAAAAGGACACCAGAGCATTTGTTTATCAAATTGGAAGATTTAAATTGTTTAGTAAGTATTACAGTCTCAACAAGTCCTCTGTAATGATATTTTAAGGAACAAAGCTGTGCTGTATTCCTATGTAGCGCCGTGACAATATTCAAACCAAATGAAAATTTCAAATGCAATGTAGCCTATTCTGAATATCAGTAAGAGGAGGAACCCTGTGCTAACCTTTGTTAATTACTGATGCCAAGAATATTCTAAATACAAATAGAGAAATGAGTACAGGATAACTCTCTTTTTTGTACAGCCTCTAACCTGAGCAGCTTTTGAGGTTCTGGCAAGTCCTTCTTCCATAACAGAACCTTTGAAGGTTCTTGGCCTTGACAACTTTTCTTACAGAGCCTGTCATCCAGTAACATGTTCATTTCCTTTTGATGATACCAGAGAGTTTCTGAAGTGTGTTGGAATTCCTGTAAATTATCACCATGTAGTTTTGGATTACTTGGAAAATTGTTTAGGATAATTAACCTCAAGAATCTGAATTTAACTGAATCTCCTGAACAGGCTTTCTTTGTTGATTTTATATGGAAAACCTAATGTTACACTTAAGCTCCATTATTCAGATGGTTTAATTTTTAAAACTACTGATCACTGTAGGAGTATCTGGTGCTGACTCATTTTGAAAGCAAAGACAGTGATTAGAATGCATAAATTTAGCTGCCTGTTTTTTAAAATCTTGCACTTGAGCCTAAAATTTATGTCACATCTCTCACAAGAATGAGCTTTCTCCCAGCATTTTTACTAGTGCCTTCTCTTTCCTTCTGGCCTGAAAAAATGAGAAAAATCACTGCTCTTTGTATCTAGTGGCTTTATCTTTGTATTTATTGGAAATTGGAAAAAAAAAAAAAAGAAAAAAAAGCCTTGAAATCGTTGTTTCCGTTCTTCCTCTTACCTTACACATTTTGGATCAAGAGTCCTGTTTTATCCAACCCAGGTTATCTTTTTTAGAAATCAACTCAAATAAGGTGGCATGCTCTGTGGCCCATGCCACCAGAACTTCCAGAACACATTATAATTTATCAGACTTTTGGGGAGTCAGCCATGTCTCTGATTCATGTCTGCTGAACAGTTTATCAACAGGTTGTCACACTGAAAATCTCTCCCCTCCTGGAGTGCTTGCCTGGTGCAGGGAACACAAGAGGATGGGCAGGTTAGGCAGCAAATGGGCACAAGTCAAGCAAAGCCCCTGTATCTGCTGCAGCATCAGCTCTTCAGAGGCAGCTCTTGGAGACTTTTAGTTTTCACTCCCATATTTTCACTGTCTTGCCATCCACAGTACTTTATTTGCCTCCTATTCACACTGAGCACTCAAGTCTCTTACTTCCAGTTTTTTACCTTTTTTCAGCAGGAGACTCCTGTTGATGTCTTTCCCCTGGCTAGGTGCTGCCTTCTTTTTTATTGGTTAGCTGAAAGGCATAACCTCAAGGTGATTTTTTTCTCTTCCATTTACTTTTAGCCTTTGTAATCCCAATGCAAGTCTAACAGGGAAATGTAAAACCGGATCTGAGCTGTTTTTAATACAGTGATGAGAGGTGGAGTTGGCTAGAGTTCAATTTTATGCTGAACAGTTCACTGTAGCTCAATAAAGACTTGTGTCTGTGTTTCTGTTTATATGGCTGGAGTAGAGCACAGAGTATGCTTTCTCATTTATAATCATACACAGACACAAGACAAACACTTCTTAGCTTGTAGAAAGACAGACCATAAAATGAACTCCCAGGAGATTGGAAACCTATGCTATCAGTCCCTTTTCTACTGGAAGCAACACACTCCAATGGAAGTGTTGCCTATGAAAGTTGTAGTTTGAAGTCTCAGCAAAGTCTTGATCACCTAGACCATACTCAGCATCATGTTCACTCAATACACCTATGCCACATGACAAGGTAAAAAATAAAAAAGAAAGGAAAAAAAAAAAGATAAACCATAAATCAGGGGCTCTACCTTACTCCAAAGCAGTGTTTTCTGCACATATGTGTGGGGAGAAAGGATGATTGGGACTTACAAATTCAGGACAGCATCTATTTGAAAACCAGATTGTCATGCTTAATGCATAAGGCCCTGCATATTGCTGGAATCAACAAACACAAAAGAACTTTCAAAGCATATTATATGCCTGGTTTCAATACATAACACCAAGGAGTAAGAGTCACAGGTAATT
The DNA here is from genome assembly GCA_013400415.1 of Scytalopus superciliaris. Lineage (NCBI taxonomy): Eukaryota > Metazoa > Chordata > Aves > Passeriformes > Rhinocryptidae > Scytalopus > Scytalopus superciliaris. The sequence continues at coordinate 226 of VXBX01001703.1, read as the reverse complement.
ATGTTGTAGCCTCTATTGTTATGGCCCAGTGCAACCTCATGATACCCTGCCCCACAAAAACATGTGCCCTGGTTACACTCTCACTTCTGCCAGTCATGGTCATGTCAGAGTCACACCAGCTCCTGACAGCCAGACTGTGACCCTCAGCAGATTTTGTACCTGGAATCAGAGTGGCCATAACAGCAGGGATTAATATACACATTTGTGTGTGTGTATGCATATATAT
>VXBX01001702.1:1332967-1424127 GCA_013400415.1 Scytalopus superciliaris | reverse complement strand
TCCTCCCCAGGTGCAGGACCCTTTGTTGAACAGACAGGAATCTTTGTTGAACCTCACTGGGTTCTTCTCTGTCCAACTGTCCAGGCTATCAAGGTCCCCCCAGAAGAGAGCACAGCCTTCAGGTGTATCAGCCACTCCCCCCAGATTTGAACACAGAGTTCTGTAAACTCACACAAATACTACTGGGAAGGTTTACTTATTTCGTATCTTCAAAGTAAACCTGCCTTATTTTGAAAAAGTTGATGTACTGACCATAAACTGGATCAGTTGCATAAGATCTTTGCTTCAACTTGGACTGCAGTGGAGCAGCAGAGAGAGGGAATGTCTCTTACTTTGGTGTGTTGATGTTCTGTCAACTTTTATACTGCTTATTTTGGTTTACAGTCTGGTTTATGAGTCACCTAGAGTTTTCAGGTACATTTCTTGGGCAATGAGTGTTTGCCTTGCACTAATGAATCAAAGATTGTTCCGGGTTACACATTTCTTTGAGTTTTGTTGGAAAGCACTCAGGGATAGTTGAAAGAATTTATTGAAATTGCCAAACTTTGACTCTGGAGTTTGTTTGCAAGAAGTGAAAGTACAGCTTCTTTTCCAGGCTGCATCAGGTGCCTGCCAGATGCAAGAGGGCATCACACAGCATTGTAACGGATGCAGGTAGTTTGGCAGTGAAAGGACACATACTGTGAGGGGCTGTGCAAGGAGGGGAGCGGTCAAGGCTGCGGGACCAATCCTTTCTTCCTGTCTTCTGCTCCAGGGCTCCTTCCTCTGTGCTCTCTTATGGTAATTGTTTAATGGCTTTTAAACACATGAAGAATTTTGAATGTTATTCAAAGTCATAGGTTATTTTGCTGTTTCTGTCGTATAAGCAAGTCTCTAGTGGGAAGACAAAAGGTAGAGACTTCAATGCAACACAAGACTGGAGTTATTGATTAAAATGGGGACATAGCCAAGGCAGCAAATGTGGGTTGCTTCTCTGTTGCCCCTGGCAAGCTCAGACTGAGATAGTTCTGTCACCACTCCTGCTGTTTGTTCTTCATAAAAACCTGTGGCTGAAACACTTGTTCCCTCTCATGGTGAATTCTTTGTTTCCAGCCTAGACAAATGCACCAGGTGATATTAGGGGAGAGAAAAGTAATAGCCAAAGCAAACCAAACAAAACTAGATCAGTGTTTTCAAACAATGAAGTGTTTAAACTGTGATGGTTATTCTGCAGCATCATAAATAAAACAACATTAGGAAGTTACATGTGCTGTAATTTAAATAAATACATCAAGTGAAATAGTCACCCTTATCAAGGGGATTAAAAGCTGCCCTATCTTTATAAAAGGAATCTACTGTTTGTAGTAAATTGTATTTTGAAATTGCAGTTGTTGCATGTTGCTATTTGTTATTGGGATGTTTTTATAATTTTCTGGTACTGAGAGGAGGGAGAAACCTACTGGACAAATAGGGCTGTTCTGCAGCTGAAAAAAAATCTTGCCGTATGTAATAGGGTGCAATTTACTATTTTGAAAAGGCACTTGCAGATGATTTTTTCTTTCATAATTTTTTTTCTACTCAGGATCAAGTACTGAAAATACAGTAGACCACTTGGCACTGAAAATGTTGAAGTCTGTGTAGTAAGCTATTTTTTGCCACACCTGAGGTATTCATGATCATGAATATGTAAGGATTTGTTTTGGCAGGTTTTTTCCCTGTTACTTATTTTTAGTTCAGATTGCTGCTAATGCTTTTTGTTCTTGAAGGGAACAGGTGTTAAATACTAACATTGTTATAATTTTTCATCACTATTTAGTATCATCTGAATCAGTGTTTAAATGATAACATATGCTCAGTCCAAAACTCAGTTTCTTGAACTTTAAACAATAGAGTGGCTATAAACAGGGGCTATAGACAAACTGGATTTATTTTGGCTGCATGTTTTCTAGGAGTAACATGAGCACCTTTTTGATTGTGAACTAAAGTTTTAGTGGGTATTTGCATACATGCAGACCGTGGCACAAATATTTAAATTACTTCGATCACATTTGGATTGCTGAAATGTAAATAATGCCTGTTCTCCCAGGAATACTTAAAACGGTGCTCAAGACAGAAATTATTTGAGATGTCTAAGACTTGCTAATCAAGTTGAAGAGATTTATTAGTGACTGCATGAACAGTTGACAGGCTCTGCCCAAGCTGCCTGCTGAAGGCCAGAGGGGGAGCGCTATCTCAGGGGTATTTCTTCTCAAAAAGACAAGCATCCTTGCTGCATTTGGGTCTCACCATGGACTCCCAGCCTCTCTGAGGAGTCATGGCAGGAAACTCCTTTTCAATTCTAGTGCAGAATTTGATGGGGGGAGCTTAGTCTTCCTGCCCCTTCCCCCAGTTGAAGCCCTTTGTAAGGCACAATTGAACTATCTCTACAAATAGGAGGTGGACTGTGAGCTGCTGGATGTGCTCAATTAAATGACTGCAAAATTTTGACAATCCAACATATTTCTTCTAGTGTCATTTGTGTACATGATATAACCTCTTCTGTGGAAGTCCCTCAGTATTTTAGCTATCCTGAAGTGGGCAATACTAATACTTTTGGATTTATTTTGGCAAGATTATATGATCATACTTAGATTTAGAAATTAAAATATTAATAATGCTTAATGCTAGTGTTTGATCAGGATGGTGTAGTCTTATCTATGTGGGATACCAGATAATATCTTGAGGAACCTGTTTTTAGGTCAGTCTGCCTATCTTTAGCCTTCTGTGTTAGCTTAAGAGTACTGTCCACTCTTCCCTGTGGATGCAACCATATTTTGCACATTTAAACCTCTATTTGTGTGTAGGCATAGCTGGAAGGATTATGGGATTATTTAGGCTAGAAAAGACCTCTGAGATCATTGAGTGCAACTTTTAACCCAACTCTACCAAGTCCACAATGTCCCTAAATTCAAGTGTTAAGTATGCAAGTAAGATCCCAGATTCAAGTATTCGGTTCCATACATGCACCACAGTTTTGTCCATCATCTGGGTGTCTGAGTCACTGAACTGTTAAATTATTAGTTATACAAGCTTGGCCCACGGTTTGTATCTTTTACAAAATGAAAGAGTATTTTGTTTAATGGTTGTTCTACAGAAGGAATTGAAAGGGGAAGCTTCTTTTACTTAATGTGTTTATCTGAGTGGGACTTGGAGATCCATTGTAATGCAGGTTTTTACAACTTGACTATACTGTCTTTTGGGTAAAGGTACTATAAATGTTTAAAAAATGTCACTTCCACTTGAAATTGCTTACTCTGGTTTTGCCCATATGTTTTGAAAAACGAAAGAGAAATAATATCTGCCTTGTTTTGTCCTCTCAAGTCTAAGTAAAAGGATATTATGAGGTAGAAAATACTATTTTTATACCCTCTATCACCTTTGTTAACATTTTATTAGACATAAATCATGTAGTTTTGGGCTGCATAGTGACAATATGGTTCACCGTGTATTCTATTTTTATAACTTTATTTAAAACTGACATGTAACTTGCTGTACCTGAAACCCCAAGTGAGCCAGTTATTGGAGTGTAACAAAGTTTTGACGTCAGAACTGCTATTTATTCCACTGGCAACCATTAGCGATGCATTACCCTTTGGCACTCGTGTTTTCAGAAACATGGTTAAATTTTTATGACTGGTTCTGGCCAATTAGGATTCTTTCTCAAGATAGAAATAAGGGAAGAGATCTTTTTTATAACTTACTAAATGTAGCTTTCCAGAAACAACAGAATAAAAATATAAATTGTTGCACTCAGAGTTCCCAAAACATACTATTGAGCCACACTTCAGCTTGCCTGCTTGCTGTATGTGTGTATTTGAGAGGCAGGGGTTAAGCTAGGCTGCCTTGTCAAATGCATGAGCCTTTATTAGAATTTAATGTAATTACAGCTGAGTCATCCTTGCAGGTCAGTCTGGAGCTTCAGTAGGATGTGAAAGGAGCCAGAGACTTTAGGTAGAGAGAATTGGGGAAATACAGAAGGTGTGGAGGAAAATCAGGTGGAGTGGGTGGGCTTGTAAAAAACAAAGGGAGAGAAGTACAACAGAGGTTTCTGTTGCTGGCCTTTTCCTCAAAAAGCTAAACTTAAAGCAACACCGGGCTTCAGAGTGCATGTTTACAGCTAGTACATGCAGAGTGGGATGGAGCAGCTGCCTGAGAGGGTGCTATAGGATCTGATTCTTAGTTGTTGGTCCACTAGCTGTGTTTTGGCAATAAGAAATGCCCAACATGTACAAACAGAACCCACAACAGATGTGTTTTCCTTCTGTGTCATTTTCGGTGCTCTTCTCCAGAGGGCTCGATAATATGCACTGTGTATCCAGGCATGAAGTTGGAGTTGCCTGTCGACAAAAGTTACAAAACACTTGTTTGTACACGTTGCTTTACTAGTGTACTGTAGATTTGTTTTGAAAGGAATGCTCTTTTATATAAGATTATTTTTTCATTCCTGCACTTTATTGATGATTTTTGTGTTCTTTACATCAGTAGTGAAAGTTTCCTGCAAAAAAAATGCTTCTTTGGAAGTCTCTGGTCTTTCTAATAATGATAATAATAATTTTCATATGTTGCATAAATGGTCATAGTTGCAATCTAAATTTGGCAGCTACATCCAAGTAAGGAGAAGCTGCTTGGTCTTAAAACATCAGATATCTGCATTAATGTGTAATATAATATGATTTCCAGGTGAATAATCGTGTTTTGAAATACTATGAGAGGGAAGCTTTTCGGATATTCTGTTTCTAGTTCTTGTATTTCACATGTGTGGAACCTTCAACATCCCTTACTGACATCTCCTGTAATTTAGATGTTTGTTCTGGGTGCTGCAGAATCTGACAGCAGAGGCAGCACATCAGAGGCTCTACTGTCTTTTACCAACCTCTGTTTTAGTGACCTTACTGAGTTAATGGACGTAAACATTTTCTTCTTGCAGGGTAGTGACTTAGAAAGTTGTTGAAACATGGGGTAGAAAAAAAAGTAGTTGTGAGGCCTGACAAAGAAGGCAGTTGTTTGCCCAAGGAACTGAACAGAAAGACTGCCTGGGAGGTGACAGAATTTGGAGACCATTAAAATAAAAAGGAGAAAAGCTACACTTGATTCTGGAAGAGAAGGAAAACTGCATTAAATGATTCTGGTTTCTTTGGGAAAGGCAACAAGGCAATTAGAGATGGAGAAAGGATTTTACTGCCTCAGTAACTGTCTGAAGGAGATATCAAGTCTTCCAGAAAGTGACTGGCCTTGTTGGCTACTCCTGTGTGCACTTTTTTTTTTTTTATCTGTCTGAATCTTCACTCTGAACTGTGGAGTCACTGCCATGACATGGGAAAGCAAAGTTTGAAACATCAAAAAACACAGTTGTCTTCCTGTATGATCCTTTCAATAGTCTCTTTAAAGAAATTTCCTGGTGGAGAGACCACTTGTTTATTGTTTTGAACTTTATGAGGGAGATAATTAACAGTCTTCTCTCCTTGGAATATGCATCTTCTGAAGCTGTCTGTTAGCTACTTGTTTCTGTACAAATGCCTAAGTGGGAATGTGAATACAAGGCTGATTTCTTCTGAAAGATGAAAAACTACTTTAAATCTCATATTTAAGAATTGCACTCTAATGTTAAAACTCAACATTATCTAGCTTTAAAATTATAATTAAATATTTTACCAGCCCTTTTTTTTTTTGAGTGCTTGTTATTTATAGATGTTTAAGCAATACTGGGAACTGTAATTTTTGGATATCCAAATAATGATTGTAGACTTTCTCTTGCTATGGCACATGCAAGAATCAGAGAAAAGATCTGTTAGAGAATGTTCTGTTAAAAAAGAAATTAGAGTTCTGGAGTAACTGTTCAAAATAAATTTGTATTTGCACTTTTACAATCTCCAAAGTATACATAGCTACAATGTGAATATCCCTAATATGGGGGGTTTTTCTAATCATGAGCTAAACTTATTGAATGAAGAAATTTTCAGTGCAGGAACTTCTCTTAAGGGCAATATAGATTTATTAAAGTCCTAAACCAGATATTTCCTTGCTCATATGTTGTTACAATACAGGCAAAAGTTGCGCAGTTTCACTGTAGTCTGTTTTAATTCCTTTTTTTTCCCTCAGCATTCCCTTACCCCTCCCAACAAAATCAGGTACCTTTATCGCAAATGCTATCTTTTTAGATTAATCTTCTTGAGAATATTAATCTTCTTCAATACACTACACTCACTTTTATAACTGAATATCTGTAATTCAGACACAGTATATTCTCATTGTCACAGTCAGAGGAATGAGCAGAGGATGTAACAGAAGAACAAGGTATAACACTGATAATCCACAAATTAATTTCAGATGGATTGTATTTTCTTAACATTTGCCATTTCATCAGAAACTAGATTAAATTAGACATGCAAGATACATAGGTAATTATTTAAAGTCCAGTTGGTGAAGTATTGTAATGGAAAGCTTTTTTTCTTGGGAAGAACTGAATCGTATCTACAAGTCAGTGTTTCAGCCCTCTAAGTGCAGTTGCTGGTTGGTAAAACTGTAGTTTATGTGCAATGAGCTAAAAAGAGGTGGATCTTAATTTGTGCAGAATTGTAAAATTTTGGTGATTTCATATCACTTAGGTGGGATTTGTTTGTAAAGAACATGAATATATTCAATTTGATCTCCGTTACAACACAGTGGGGAAGAAGCCTGGCTCATAACTATTTGGGTTATACATTGGAAAATGATTGTTTCTTTCCCTGTGAAATAGGAAAAGTTTTTTAAGTGTTATTTTCTGTGGTAAACACCTATTTATTGTTCAAAGACCATGGAAATTATTATGTCTCAAGAATACCTGTAGGATTGCATTGATATTTTGTAGAGAAGCAGTAGGGAAGAATATGGAAGAGAGCAGGAAATTAACGAACATGTGGACAATTGAAAAAAATATAGCAATCAAAGGGTAAAAAGAAATCTAGAAGACAAGAGCTATATGTAAGTTATTCTGAGAAAAATGGAGCATCAGAAAAATGCCAAAAGTACAAGTGATTTGAATAATTCATGATTGATGAGAATAGGACATTTTTAAGGTAAGATGAGTCAGAGGTGAAATGAATGGAAGAGAGGCAAATGTGGAATGTGCCAGGCAAAATGGCAAAGAACAGAAATCACGTATCAGTTGACCATTGAACAGCAGTGTTAAAATTTGTGGGAAAGTCAGGGATAGACCAGAAAGAGCTTTAGATGAGTCTTCAGGGTATGTCTTAAGGATATCTTATTCAAGGTGCATATATTGAGTGAAAGACAGATTTTGGTCTTTTGTATAGAGGGGAAAAATACCAAAACTGAGCATGGTTGTGCGTTTCAGTCTTACTTCGTCTTTTGCTCTACAGCAATGGCATCTCTTACAGTTGCCATGGAAAGTACTGTGGCTTTGCACCTCTCTGTGCACTTCAGCATGAAACCAATCAGTGAAAATGCTTTCAAGTGTATGCTGGTCCCTTCAGACTTGACTGTTCTGTGCTGTCCAGAGCCTCCTGGAAACGACCTGTTTCCCCTGTGGGGTAGGATACCAAATATATACATCCTTCTTGTAATTTTTCTGAGAAAGTTTTACATAAATATATGTTTTATATGAACACTTTATTAGAGGGATATTTTGGCATTCGTGATACAAAAGGGCAAAGTGTCAAAGATGACTTTTGCAGACTCAAGCAGAAAGGTTTCTTTATATCTAAAATATGCTTAGTCAATGCACAGTACTACCTTACAAGAGACAGAAAAGAGGAGGCATTATGATTGAAGTCATATGTGGGAAACTGTTGACTGCTGGGAGAAGGACATGAAGAGACCCATTCTGCCTGTATTTCTAGTAAAAAGAATTAAATCTGTGATAAAAGAAAGAACCCCCTGATGCAGTCTTAGAAGTGTCAGGAGATAAGAGAGAAGAAAGAATGGAATGATACAGAAAAAAATTTAATCGGTCACTTTTCCTAAGATATGATAATATATTTTACCAACTTTAAATTTAACTGCAGATTTCCTGCTCAAATTTAGGATTGAAACAGCTTGAACCCTGAATGATATGCAAAAGGAAATTCAAATAAAATAAATTGTGTGTGTTAGAAACATGGCGTTTAAACAATGTCAATAAATTGTAAAACTAAACCAAAATCTAATATATTTCTGGAATTCCAATGCAGTGTTTTCAGCTTCTCTTCTTAGAAGCATTCTTAAATAACAGGAATTGTGTAAATAATATGTCTTGGTGATTTATGGTTTATACATAAAGAATGTTTTCTAGTGTCTAGCTCAGAGCTCCTTTGCTGCCGCTTCCATCAAGTATGGCTTGACTTGCTGTGGCTTGGCATGCAGAATGGCTGAAGACTGACATATTTTTAATAACTTCTTATAGAGATAACCATCAGATCCCCTCCAGCCTTCTTATCCATAAAGAAAAACAAAACAAAGCACAACTTTCAGTGTTTCCATATGAGTCATGTTTTCTAAACACTTTTCCCCTGGTCTCTAAACCTCCTTCAGCTTGTTGACTACTTGTTTTAAAGCACTTGCTGGAAAATTTGGCCCAGTATTTCAGGTGATACCTGATTAGTTCTGTGAATCATGGAACACTTGACTTAATTTTGTTTATCAGACTTCTGGTAACTATACTAGGAAAACATTTGCCTTTTTCCTAGTGGATACATCTATAAAGAAGCCATGCCAGACTCCTGTTGAGCACAGTGTGATTCTACTCTTTTCTTCACTTTAGACAGACCTTAGTGTTTGTCAGAATGATTCACAAAGAGCTGGCATCAGGTAAACAAGCAATAAAGATAAATGATGAGGAACATATTTTGAGAAAACCCCAATATGTTTTTGACATGATTTTAGCCTTTGCCTCAATTGTTTTGCTCAGCTCCTTCTCTGTATGAAGCATGATGCACAACAGCTGTAAACCAGAACTCTTTGATACTTTTCTGCAGACTGTATTTTCCATAAAGTGTTAATCTGTATGTCAGATAACTCACTCATTTTATGGACAAAAGGACTGTGATATCAGAACTGCTTTATGTGGAGAAGTCAGCCCAAATGTGTGAATGTTGAGCAATCAGACTCCCAGAGGAAGTTCTTCGGGCAATAGTTTCTAGATTCTTTTGTAAGATGGAACAATAGCTCTGGGATAATTTGAGGATTACTTTTAGAAATCAAAATGAGCTATAAACTTTGTAACAACTCTAATAACCATACTGTGAATATAACAGAAAAGTCATTGATATTGCAGGTGGTGTGTGGGGATGGAATTTACTGCACCAAGTTCATGGCAGTGCTTTGCAGAGTGAAACCAAAGGTTTGCCTGTTCTGCCATTAACAAGTTCTGCTGGCTGGTGCTAGTGAATTCTGTTTGATTTTACTGATCTTTCATTACTGGAAACATGATGTCTTTTAAGTTTCTTTTATAGATGTTTTTCAAATGGAGTTAATGTTATGGTATGCCACCTTAGGAAAGAGTATACTCTAGGCAAGACTTTATACTGCTGAAAAGAAATAGTAAGGTGTTTCTTTGGTAACTCCTCTGGGAGATTTTAAATGTTACTAGAGCTCATTGTAGGAACACCTGTGGAGTCATCTAGTGTATTTTGAAGAATTTAATGAATTCCCTTTGTTTTTGCAATGGCAAAGAGTAATTTATTCAAAATGTTAATCTTTTTCACTTGAAGTGCTGGTATTTATATTTATAATGATTTCAGTAGTACAGTCTGTGAATGGGAACACAAATATGTTTGTAATAGTAACAAAAATTAGACTTTCTACCAATGAGGATTATTCTACTCAGTAATGAATTTTTCTACTAAAAAGGTATTGCAAGAAGTGGAGAGCAATGAAATTCCATTTACTGACAGTTCCAAAAGAAACCATATTAAAACTGAAAAATTATCTATTTTCAGAATATGCAAAAATACTGAGCTGTAAACCAGCTTGTGTTTAGAACTTGATTCTTAAATTTTTCATGTCATCAGGTAACGATGAGCAATTATTTTATATTCTGCCAAGAATCCAGCATCAAAAACTCTTAAGTCATATATTAGTGTCCTGATATGGAAAATGAGCCTGATTGTAGTAAATATGTAAATGACTCAGGAGTAATTGTTTAGTTTTCTGTGTGACAAAACACAACCAAGAATGAATCTTCCAAAGGTATGTCAAACTACACTTACCTTATAATTGGATTAAATACACAGTTGCTATATAATAATTTCAGGTTTGTCTTAATAATTCTGGAAAAAAATTAAAAACTGGATCAGTGGTCTATACTATTCTTGAAGACTTAAATAATTTATAACCCTTTATCAACTTTACGAACAATTTGCACTAAAGTTTTTCACCTGCCTGAAGGGCTGCCATAGAGCTGGAGTCTGTTGGAGTTTCTGAGACGCAAGTTAAAAGGCAGGAAATTCCAATTAGATGTAGGGAGAAAAATTGCCATAAGGGTGGTAGTACTGGAACAGGTTGCCTGGAGAGCTTGTGGAACATCTTTGGCCATGTTCAAGGCTCAACTGGACCTGGCCTTGAGCAACCCATCTAATTAGACCTGCATTGAGCAGGGGACGGGACCAGAAGATCTCCAGAAGTCTCTTTTGTAAATTATTTTCTGGTTCTGTGATTCCCAGGTAAAAAGATGACACTTAAAACAAACAAACAGAAAAACCCACAAAACAACAACAGCAACAAAAACCACAAACAAACAAAAAACAAACTAACAAACAAAAAGCCAAACAAAAACAACAACAACAAAAACCCAAAAACAAACACAAAACCATTTTCTATAACAGTCTGAACATTTGTGGATCAAATGGGTTCTTGCCTAATTCCAGTTTTGGAAAACTTCACTTTAAATAAATCCCTAAGTAGACTATACTTGTTTTCTGAAGGCTGTTGTCTATTTTCTAGCATCTCAAAGGGCATTCATCTTGACATGAAAATTAACTGAAATTATTTTACTTATAAGATCGTAGCCTTTAATAAATCTAGTAGTAGAGAAGAAAGTACTGTCTAGTTGAGGAATCAGCTGCTATGCGAAACTGATGGAAAACTTACCATAAACAGAGAAATACAGCCTACAGAGTTCCAAGTCATGGAGCAGAAGGTTAAAATGTTCTTTTCAGATATGCCCATTCACCTTTTTCTCTAGATGGACAGAAATATATTCAAAGTAGCACTGGAGCAAGTTGGATTTGTTTGGGGATTTCTGTTTAGAGTATTGCAGAGCTCTCCTTTATATGACATTAAGTTAATGCCTTCAACTATTTTATTGCTCTCTGTGGAAATGCAGACACTGAACTTTTCCTTCAGTAATGATCAAAAGTTATTGACCTTGAGATCCTAATCATCCTTTTGTAGCAGAAAAAAGGGTTTGGGAGTTGTTTTCTCATCTTCTGAATTAAAAAAAAATAAAATCTAAACATAATTTTATCTACAAGCAGTGTCTCTTTTGAGTTTACCATCAGAGGAATAGCAGTTTCAGGTTGATACCAGTTATATTTGGTTAAAAAATCCCTGGTAATCATTTTGGGAAAAATTAAGAGAATTTCCGTACCAGTGTTGCATTTATGCATTCAGTTTAGGGTTTTCTAAAAATAAAATGAATTGTTTATACCTAAGGGGTAAGTTATTCTTAGGTTGGAGTATGTTTATACACATGTAAAATGTGTAATGTGTATATGTCTTGATAAGTTTATGTAAACATTTTCAGGGTGAACTTTTCAATGGAGAATTACAATAGCTATTCAAATATAAACATGGTGTAAGAGACTTCTATGTCACTGAATCCAATTGCATGGTATTACAAGCCACCGAATAATGTAATCTTCTTCACTATGCTCTGTCTTAAAAGTAATTAGGAGTTCTATATGCAGTGCTCCAGCTATTCCAGAGTATAATTTTTCATTATATGAAACTTTCTTTAAATTTCCAGTTAAAGTAGTTATCTAATTTAATTTTAGTTGAATAAAATTAACTAATAGTTTATTAATATCTATTGGCTCTTTTCACTCCTTGGCATTTAAAATACTTTCAGTAGAATATTAATATCTGTTCTTGACCTTCTTTTTTTGTATGCAAAACAAGTCTGAGGTTTTTTAATACTCTCATCTCATAATAATAGCTCTCACTTCGGTTCATCCTATTTGAGCTTCTCTGTGCCAGTTCTGCTTTGAGTTGTTCTCTTTTAGACAAGGCTCCCATAATGGCATACCACACTCTGGTGATGTCTTACCATTAATACTTTTCTATTGCAATTAAGATTTCTGACTTGTACATTGCAGGGGTTTGTTTCCCTTTTCATGGCTGCGTTCCTGTTCATTTTATGGTCAAGTAAAGCTTTGTGTTCCTTTTCTCCATGGTTATGCACAGATGATGAGTTTCCACCTTGTGCAAGGGTTTTTTTCAGGCCCTGCAGTACACAATTTCACTCATGAAGTTGTTCAACTCACCTCTTTTCTCTTGGGTCATTTTTGTAGCAACTTTGTCATCCTTTACTGGGGTATGTGCAACAAATTTAGCTAGATTGTCATTGCCTCTTCTTGGTTACAAACTTGACTACAAATACCTTTTTGCTTATGGACTTTTAAGTATTATGATGGTTTAAATGGAGTTATTCAACAGCTTCTCTTCTCATAGCCTGCCAGTCACATTTGTACACTTCCATGTTATTTCTTCCATATGGTATCTTTTTAACTGTTGATTGTGTACTGTTTGGTTAACTTTCATATTTGGTGGAGCTAACTCACTGGTTTTTATTTTTTTACCTCTGGATGTTGTCTTGCTTCACAAATGGGGTGTTTTCTATTTGATTTTTTTTTTTTAAATGTATCTCAATTGAATATATTTTCCCAGTAGAGAGAACCAGAGCAGTAATTTAAAATTGTGTGTATACTTTGAGGGCCAAACATTATTCAATTAAATGTTCTCTTGGTTCTCTAAATACTTAAAACTTCAGACTTTGTTATCTGCAGTGGCAAGTAATTAGACTATGCACGGAGTCTCTGTACATAAAAAGATACATTGTTGAAACTAGGGTATTTCACCAAAATCATTAATTATTATTTCTTATGCTTACTTAAAAAATAGTTTGCAACATTTCTGGATGTTCATTATGTAGGAGGGAAGTCCATTTGAATGCAGCATCTCGTGACTTGGGCAAAGTAAAAATTTCAATACAGAAAACACTGATTGTCAGGAAAGATCGTCAGTGGTGAAATGCATTTAAATTTCTCAGATTTCATTACAAGGTGAGATAACAGAATTAGAATTTAATATCGAATTGTCTGTATGAGTCTACATGAATGCTAGTGAGGTGATATCTGTAGAGCAGAAAGATCCTAATGGTTCCTAAACAAACTGGTTTTATGATTGCTTTCTGAAAGTGAAATTTTTAAACCAGAAGAAAGGTCAAAGTCACTGGGAAAGTGAATTGCTGCCAAATTGTGTTTTAAGACAACATTTTAAATCAACAGCATTCTTACAGTTGCTAATATTCTTTTTTTTTTTTTTTTTGTGCAACTTTAGTAGTTTTTCAGAATTTAATGCTTATCAGTGTAAATAACGTCTGTAATCTTAAGGGATGTACCTAACTTTTCATATGCAGTATTTGAAAATCATGACTTTCTTGAAGCTTTGATTTCATGAACTGGTAAAATACTCCCTCTTAAATATGTGTATAAATGTTATAATTTTCAGTAGGGTTAAGCACACTGATTTCTTTTCAAGAATGGATTGCAATGTTAGGAGAAACAAATATAGATTTAATTTTGATTACAACTGTTTTGTAATTTGAAACAAATTTTCAGTTTGTAAATACACAAGTAAATAAACAAGTATGATTTAACAAGGTAAAATTGTGCAAAGAATGGGTAGTAGAGGCAAAATAGTCTTCTGGTGTAGGTTTTTCTGTCAGGTTATAGGAGCCACTCGGACCTCATTTCAAAGCGATGAGCTCACCAGTGAAGTACTACAAGGGTATGTGGATAGAGCATGCAACTTATTTATTCATAAATTATGTAAATAAGACACTAAATTGGTGGCATAATTGCTGTTGATTATTGATTAGGTTATGTCACCTAATACAGCAAAAATGAAGACTTACTCTGAAGAACCTTACAAAGCAGCATGTGAAAAGTCACATAGGTAAGTATAAAGTGACATGGCAAAAACCATGTTAGGTTTGCTTATGCAGGCTGTGAGCTGACCAGTGAGTAATGAAATACTGGGCTTGGTCTATGAAATCTTAATGCTTGGTGTTCACTGGTGGTTACAAGAGCATGATAAAAACTATCAGGAAAGAAATAGAGAACAAAATAGTGAATATTAACCTGTCATTTAAAACCATGATGTGACTGTATTTTTAATTTTATGCACAGTTTGTGTTCCCTTGTCTCAAAAAGGGTAAGAGCTGGTACAAGCAAAGGTTCAGAAGAGCAAAATTTTGTGGCTTTTGTAGTTTTTAGCTGAGCGATGCAACTACTTAATTTCTGCCCCTATTTACATTCCCCTTGTGTTCTGCTTCTCATATTTCTCCTTCCCACAATTAGGAGCATATAGCTGGGAGATGTGGTGCTGTGCCAGTGGTGGGCAGACGGTTTAATGCTAAAGGCAGGAGGCAATGCAGAGCATACACATGTTCTATGACATAGCTTAGATAAGAATGATAGGAAGGTGGACAAAGTTACTTGTGTCATTTGTAATAATTTCTTGATGCTAGATGTATTCATCCTCAGTGTTCTAAGGTTTAACTACTGTTTCATACAAGGAAATGGTTTGTCAAAGGTAGAATAATTAATTATTGATCTAGGTGAGGTAGAAACATACTGAGACAGCAGAAACCAAAATGTTGCAGAGAGGGAAAGCAGTTATTCAAAAAGTGCACTTTTTTGTTTGTTTGGCATACAGGAAAGACAAGTTCTTGTCTTTTTAAACTGTATTGTTTCATATATGTGGTGCTTTAGTCATTATACATAGCTGATCACAACTAATCAGTAATTGATCAGTAAAGCTGATTGAATGATAAATCTTTTTGTGTGCCTTGTCCCCAGTCTGCAACCCTGAATATAATTTCAGATTCCTTGGAGGCTGAGTGCTAATACTGGGGAAAAGTATTGTGATCTGCTTCTTCCCTGTATGTTGAAAAAAATCTATCTACAATGATGCTACAGATTATAATGTTCTTATATTCATGGGCTGAAACATGTTTATACACAGCTGTTATGTTCCTGATGTCAAGTTGTACTTCTCAACTTACTGGTATATATCCAGAATTTTTTTCTGTATTCTACTGGGTTTTCAACTAATTTAAACATAACTTTTCTTCCTTCTAAGGCCAGTAGCAAATTTCTTTTGAGTTCAATGAAGTACCATTAGTCTTTAATGAAAGTATATGTGGGTTGTTGGGGAATGAAGAGGCAATTTTGATAAAGGTATCTGTTAAGATGTTAGTAGAGGAAGAATAAGGATGTAATTATTAAGATGTATGAACTCTAAGAAAAGTTGCTGTACTATCTTTTCTTACAGTGAAAAATAATCTTAGAACTTGAATGATGAGTAGAATATTCACCGTGATCATGCAAGCTGTCAGTGGAAATGCTACAGGTCCAACAAAACTTCTTGCAGTAACTGTTGAAGTAATAGTTACTAGGAGAGATGAAATAACAGGCAAATTCACTGATATATGTGATACACACATCCTGGATCTGATAGGGCATCTAAAATCAGTGGTAGTGAAGCTGAGGGTCACAGTGGATGTTTGGTACTCCTGAGGTAATGACACCTGTATTCTGCTGTTCTTGCTTATGCCCACTGATCCTTGTAAGACTGGGCTGTCCTATTGCTGTGAAGGCTAAACTAACGTATACTTCAAGGTGAAATCCCCAGATGGGGCAATGTAAAGTCAGAAAATATTTATGGCTGTTCGGAGCGTGGTGTCTTACCCTCTGAACTGTTACATCTTATGAACAACAAATAATTCTGATCACTTGGGCTTTTTGCACATCTGAATGATGACAGCATATTGCATAGTCTCTATATATTATGTAATAAAGGTTGCATGCATAACAATGTTACATATTTTATAACAAAGATTTTAACTCTGGCTAGCTGCAATTGCATAAAATAATATCACTTGCTCTTATTATGCAGCAACACATTTTGTTACTTAGGAAACTTATAAATACTTTTTCTCAAATTTTGGTGGGGCATGTAATTGTGAAATTTGCCTCAATGATTGCTAGTCTTAATCTGTCAGTCTTCTGTTTTCCCAGAAAAGGGAAAACAATTCCCTCCTCAGCCTTTAATTTAGTGGAAAACATTGTTCATTAGGAACTTAAACTTTCATATTTGTTTTTGATGGGATTGAACATACCTGCTATGGAAGATGTCTCATATGGTAAGATTTTGGATGACTCAATGGAAATCATCTTTGATACTTGTGTTTTTGATTAAAAATTTTATCTTTTCCTTTAGTTGAAACAGTGTTTATAGTTCCTCTTATAGTTTTTACTGAAATTGTGTTAGCAAACAGAATAGTGGAGTGTATATTTCATATAGAAGTAAAAATGAACATTGAAATATTGAGCAATCTGTTTGAAGCCATCCTGAAATTTCTTACAGGTGTGCTTGAGAGGTTGTTAGAAACAGTTTGGGGGACTTGGAGTCAATGACACATGAGGAGTAAAGGATTGCATCATTTTATAGAGTAAAGAGGAGAGGAAATTGTCCAGGAGTAGAGCAGTTGAAGTAGGAAGTAACTAAGGGTTTGTACAAGAGAGACAGGCAGCTGACAGGAGGAGGCAGAGAAAGGCAAGCGTTTTCACTGTCAGGACAGCAATTCTGACAGTGCTGGGTGTTCAGTGTTCGACAGGTCAATACAAAACAGAGGCTTTGTTGGGGATTTTTTTGGTGTATGTCTTCAAGTTATACACAGAGAAGTATTTGAGTCTTTGAATGTATGCATACCTTTTAAGTGTTCCCTGCTCTTAAGTGGGAATACATGGTAAGTAAATGTTTACCAATTTAAAAATACCTAAAATGTAATTTCTCTCATCCTAACACAGGGTAAAATTGTTATTCTAGCCCTCAAGTTTGAAAATATTGACTTGGTTCTATGGAAATTGCTTTTTACATAGACTTTTTCCATTTCTCAGGTCTTTGCTAATCAGTGGCTGAGATTTGAGTTTGTGGTTTTGCAGCAATAAAAACTCAGCCTAGACTGAATTGGACTTTTTTTGATCTGTAATTAATTTTTTTATAAAGCTAGGAATGTAATGATAAGATTTCTTTGAATTAGTACATGTTACAGGTTTGGGGTTTGCTTTTTTTCTTTGCAAGTACGAAAACCATGCCAGTTTTCTCTTTGACAAAGGTAATTCAGAATTTTTTTTATAGAATATTGAGATACGGTTTTTGAGATGAGTGTTACACTGAGGCAGAATAACGCTCACAACAATTTCCAGGTAGGATGCTGAAAGTTCCAGGGATTTACAACTAGAGTACTCGGTATTTTGCTTCTAGGTGTGCCTGAAGCAGTGCAGCCGTGAGTGAAAGTCACAGCTATCTGACAGCTGCCAAATGACCTTTGTGAGGTGAGTCAGTGACATCAAACCAGGTCTGTACCAATATCCTCATTACAGCTGGTGCTGCTTGGCACCCCTGATGGAGTCTCAACAGAGTTACTGAATCAAAGCACCAGGCTGGTCTCCTTGTTTGATGTGCACTGGCAAGAGTTAGATGAAAAACTTTTGGAGTTTTTTTTTCAGTTCTTTCGAAGAAACCATTTATTCTGGTTGAGTAGAAGGTAGTTTTCACTGTTGGCAAGGCATCATTGTGACTTTCTGTGTATTCATACATAGAATTTGTAAGTGGAGCAATAGGGAAAGATGAAGAGCAAGTACTATTATATATACATTAAAAAATGCTGAAACACCGTCAAAGCATAATCCTACATTTCTGTGTATTGAATGATTGATGTCACATCAATGTCTGTGACAATGGAGAAAAATTAGATGAGAGAAAATATTCTGTTTATTTCATAGAAGCTGTGTTCATGCTGTACTTTTTTCCTGTGTGCATCCCTCTCAACTGAGTAAAATAAAAAATAAATATTTTTATAAAGGGTTGTAAAACCATAGATTAAGTGAAATCTGTAGAGCCTGAAATACTTTAGAAGACTTTGAACTCTTTCTCATTCTGCTCTTTCATATAGTTGAGAAGTGTAGATGGGGTGCTGTCTAGAAGAATTACTCTGTGTCATAGTATAATATAATAAAATAGTGTTCTATGACCTGAACAAAGGACCCTGAACCCACGTTTCTGTTTGCTTTCCAACTGTGTTATTTTCCAAGAATTCTACAAGCTTTTGAAGTTGTTGTGCACAAAAATTTATTAAGGCCCCAACAACATATGTAGCAGCTGAAATAACTTTTTATTCTTTATGAAATGGGCTAGATTGTCCATGTTCACAGTGTTCTTTTAAAACCTTGTATAATTTTTTTTTCTTTTAGAATGTCAAGATTAATAAAGATGGAGTGAGCATGTTGAATATTTTGAGAAGTTAGAGATTGCTTGTCTGTAGCAGTTGGTAATTTATAAAAAAATTATCATGCTATTGCCCCATACACACACACCCCCCCCAAATGAGAGCTATTTTTCATCCTCACACCATAATCCCTGAAATTGTCTTAGATTTCTACATAGGTCTCTTCAAGTCATTAAATATTAAACCCTGCAGATTTTATTTCTCCATTTATAAGAGAGGAGCTAAAAGCTCTTTGCAGTTGTTTATTGTTTCTAAAATATTCTGAATATGTAAAGTGCTGTTCAAGTGCTAAGCTTAAATATTTTCTCTTAAGCAAGACAATTGGGTTTAGTTAGATTGTAACCTTCAAAGATTGCCTAAAATGATTACAATGCTCTCTATGTGACCCTTTGTAGTCTTAACAGCTTTCGATGGTGTCTCCAAGACCTGCTGAAAGTCCCCATTCAGTCTTGGAATGTTTCTATATGGTCTCTCTTCTCAGGCCTTTTTGAACCATAAGCATGGCTGTTTTATTTGGAATTTAGGGATGTTCCCTGGTTTACCTTTCCTGCTTTCCCCACTAAGCACTGCTTTTGCAATATATTAAGACAGAAAGGATAATAGATTTTAACACTGCTTAAGTGTGGTCGTGGAACATAAATCTTATAGTGCCCAAAGAAAACATTGAAAAAATAAAGTGGAAAGAATTCTGTATACCTGGGTAGAGCAGAAGGCATATGATTGTAGGAAATAAATTTTTTTAATGTAGTTTATTATTTAACAGTTTATCATTTATTATTTATTTGAGGTTATTCTGGAAAATGGATTTACAGATCATGTAAATAAAAACCTGAAGGCAAAAGGAAGTTAAAGCTAAATTAAGAATTTCTAGAGAAAATCATGTGTGTAACAGGCAAGTTTTATTTGAACATAAGCATAAGGAGTAGTAAGCTAGGGAAGAGTTTTATTGTATTCTAATAAATGTTCTGAATGCTTGGTAAAATATTTTACTTTAAATAACTGTGTCATGCCTGTAATCTAATAGATTAGTCCTTGTCATCATTATCATCATTGTTACTATCCTATTGAAAAAAGAGTTGATGTTAATTTCCTTTCATAAGGTAATAAATCTTTCATAACTGTGTACTTGGTTTGATTAATCAAAGCGTATGAGATAGCCAAGATGCTTAAAACTGTGTCTTCTGTTCCACAGAGAAATAGGAATTGAGATAATTGGCCAGAACATTGTAATATAGTCATTATAACCTCATAAAAAGCATCTGGTTTTAGTAAGGAATTATATATAGAGATGCCTATATCCACTATTGGTACACACAGTGCAGTGTATAACAAAAGACCTTATACACAGAAGCTGTAATTTCACACATCTGAAAGTCTGACATCAAAATGTCAGCCTAATTATTTTTCAATATTTTTTTATTTGCAAATTCCAAAACATTTTCCAGATGAAGCATCTCTCTACCAATGAGTAAATTTCAGTTTATTTCAAATGTTCTTCTTTTTTTAATTAACTTTTTCTAATCACAAAAGTTTGGCAGGCCACAGATCAAAACTGTCCCAAACATCTTAACTATCTGTACTTATGATTTGCTTAAAGAAATATAATAAAATGTCATAATAATTTTTCAGGTATGTTGGTAACATGGTAGAGAACCATTTCAGAACTGCTGACATGGATTACCGTCTACTGGGGAACCAGACAATGGCACTTTAGAATTTTTTCCAGGTCTCATTTATTTTCAAGTCCCACATATGGAATTTTAAAGTTCATTCATTTGCATGAGCCATAAAGTTAGAAACACTGCCCAGTTGGAAGAAGTGGTAAAGATTTTCAAGAAAATTCCTCTCATTATACTGAGGGGAAATACAGTCTCAAAACTATATAGCTTAAATATCCTAAGTGGAACATTGTGCTTTTCAGGAACTGTCAGTTCTTATTAAGCTGAGTAGTTCTATTCAGTTATGTGCTGAACAGTAATCATTTCAAAATTGTGTGTGTGATCATGATATCCCTCATGGAATTTGTTCATTCACACTGTTTCCTGGGCTTTGTGCTATGTTCAATAGGTAGATTGTTCTGCTCTAATGAGGAGAACATTGTGAAGATGAATGTTCTTCCATATGGTTGGACTTGTAATGTCTTCCTTTTAGTGGAGCTGTTTCTCTCCACTGGAGGCAGTGGCTTTCTGGGAAGGACAGAAATACATTGTTTTTTCCAGGTACTGCTTAAAAAATGCAGGAACATGTTTGTTAATCTTTTAAATCTGTGAAATTCATTGAAATTCTGAGAGATAGATAAAATAAATTATGTAATTATAAGTCACCTTATATGTAAGCAAAAATCAAAAGTCCAGGTTTAGACACCCGAGAAAGCATTGGACACCTCAGAGATCATAGAATCACAGAATATCCCGGGTTAGAAGGTACCCACTGAGGTTGTTGGACACTGAACAGGAATGGCCTGAAGTTGTGTCAGGGGAGGTTTAGGTTGGATATTAGAAGGTTCTTCTCCCAGAGGGTGGTTGGGCACTGAAAAGGCTCCCCAGGGAGGGGTGACAACACCGAGTCTGACAGAGTTCAAGAAGCATTTAGATGATACTCTCAGGTACATGGTGTGACTCCTGGGGATGATCCTGTGCAGGGCCAGGAGTTGGACTCAATGATCCTTGTGGGTACCTTCTAACCACCTCAGTGTGGTGGAGAAGATTTGTCATTCACTCCCTTACTATGCCACTTTGCCATCCCCTTATGGCAATATTAAGCAGGAACCCTTTAAATCTAAGAAAGAATAAGCACAGAAGGGCACATAAAACTACTGTCCTCAGTGATTAGGTGTCTGAATTCAAACCACACTGAAATGTTTTGACCTGCTTATGATCCAGTGCACCTCATTTGCCCGTGTATTTTTAAAATGGCAAATACCACTAAAAAGTTGTTTGTTCCATGGCAGAACTTGGGATTTTTTTCCAGGTATGTACATGCTAACCAAAAGGTTGTGCAGTTTTGCTCCATCTTGTTTGCTGCTCTAGGTCCAAGATCTGTTCCTTCTTTTCCGCACTTTGGCCTCACTTGACTAAGGGCCCTGCTTAGCAGGGCAGGTGGTCAGGGCATTTCTGCTCAAAGGTGTTCTTTTGAGTTCCTGCATACTGTAAAAATTAAATTTTAGTGAGTCTTCCATTTCTTTGAGATCAAGAAGGAAGGTAGTAAAGAGTTAAAGAAGCTTAAGCAGTCACTGAGGGGTGGTTTGGACTGGTTTTCAACATTGACATATGAAAAGTACATGAACTATTACTTTGGGAATAGCCCTATTGCTTCTGAGACAAGTTGAGTGCTGTTATCTAATTCCTGCTATGTAAGCGGGAGAGACTACACTGTTATAATTAAACTTGAGGCTATTTATTTGTTACTTTCTTATAGGAAACAGATTCAACCTCTTCTTGGACAGTTTAGCCAGTCAGAGGCTTTGTTAATCTCATCTGGGGTTGAGCCAGGGACTCTGGATGGAGTTCTTCTGGATGCTGGCTGTTCTTCTATGCAATTTGATACACCTGAAAGAGGTTTTTCCCTGCAGAAGGATGGACCTTTGGACATGAGGATGGACAGTGACAGGTACCTGATAATACAATATTTCTTCTTGAAACTCAAAAACTGTCTTGGCAACCCTGTGCATTTCATTTCCTCTTAAACCGAAGAATTCTCATCATCAAACCACATTTAGTTTTGCATGAATATACTTTCTTTCTTTTGTCAATAAGACAAATGATGTTTTCCATCTCAGTGGTCAGCCCTGGTTATTATCTTTGCCTTCTTTGAAACAAGAGGAAAGTTCCCATGATGAGTAATTAAACCAGTAATGTTTTTGTTAACTGTACCATTGAATTTTAACGGTTTGGAATGTATGGTATACAGTCACAGGGACATCTCTCTTTCAGAGGCCTGTTATTTCCACAGTTTCTCAGCCTGTACTTCATCTTCAGGCTCACAACTTTTTGCTGCAGTCCCTTTCCTTTTCTGCCACACTTACTATTTGTGGAAACTTTCCTTGAGCAGTTTCAGTTGCTTCCTCAGGAAAGAAGCAACATCCTTCCTTTGAGCAATGACCATCTCACCTGGTTGCTTCTCTCTAAAAGGAATGTAGTATAAAATAAATAAATTAAATCCTATCCATAGTATCTGCTATTTTAAATCAGATAGCTACATTGCTTTTAAAGTGCTAGTATGTTGTCTTGTATGCCCATAGATTTGTTGTAAACTTTTCTTAGCAAAATCGTAAGCTTCCTCTCACATTGGGTAGGAGGCACATCAGGTTTACTTAATTGTCAATGATTACTGAATAAACCACCTGTAGTTAAATTACTTGTAGTGGTGTTTAGTACTTTCAAGAGCATGAAAATCAATGGTGGAATGAAAATTTCTACTTATGAAGCGGTTGTCATCTTCAAACAACCTGATGTATTTCTGAAGCACTTTGCTTTTTACATGAGCTACCAAAGATCTCTCTTGTATAGATGATGGCTGTAATTGCATGATGCATTACTAAGAGCATGACAATTTTTTCTTGGTGTTTTGATGGACCTGGAGCTTAAGAAATGCCATTTGTTTTTCCCTTGCTCGCAGAGAGCCAATGGGAAGCCTTGATTTCTAAGGAATTAGCTTACTACATTAATGTTAATTAACACAGCACATTTCATTAATGTTAAGTAACACAGCAAATACTTGCTTTTTTCTGGTTTTGTGCAAAATGCTCCTGTGATCCTTCTGGGATTAGTCCTCAGATTTCAAGAATCTCAACTCCAGACTTAAATATCAGCCTGATGCATCATGAGAAAACATACATGGAACAAGAGCCTAAGAACAAAGGATACCTGAGATGTAACAAAAGCCTTACACTATGGTTGTTGCTATGATACTACTTGCCTCTAAGTTTTGTTATCTTTTTGTAAGATACTGCAGAGGAGTAAAAAATGCCTGAAAAATATTCTGCTAATTCATGTCTTTTTAGAAGAGAATTTATGAAGTAGGTTGTATGTTTTCTCCAATTAGTAAATCTGTAGATGATGTTCATAAAATACCTTGAAGCTATTTCAATAGCAAAGTAAAAGAGATTTAGATATATCGAGTAAGGATTATACTATTTAAAGTGTAATAATTCCTGTCATTTGTATTAGGTAATTTCTATTATCTCAAAATAGTATTTGGATATAAATTCTTATGTCTTTTAGTGAAAAGTAAGATTTAATTATTTTCCTTAGCAATTGATTTCGTAGCAGGAGACGTGAAAGAAAAGATCCTTGAAATCAGTTCTGACTAGAAAACAACATATGATGCAAGGTGACTAAAATGAACCCACAAGAGGCAAGTTTATATTCTAAAGCTGGCTAAAGAAAAAGGTCACACAGCATTTCCATCTTAGCATGATACTGAAATATACTTATTCTGGTCACCTTATTAAGCATAGTTTATGATAATACCTAGAAGTTTAAGCTGTTCTAATTGAAGGTAAGGAACAAGCTCCATTTAAGGTAGGGAGAAAAAAGATTTAAAAGGTGCAAGCTGTTTTCATAGGGTTGCCATCTCCTATTTGAAAACCTCAAAGGCACTTGTATGCAGTGTGTGTGTTTGACTTTATGTCTCAATGCTATGAAGCTTCACCTCTTGTCAATGAAAACTGACGTCAGTGAACTAATTGGCTCTTCTCGTGCGTAGGTACCCTGACATGCCCACTGCTGCTGATGTTGTGAATGCTTTAGATCAACAGGCGCTTGCGTCCATCCTGAGAACATACGGGGAGGAGAGGCATGCTAAGAAAATCGCTTCAGCCATCGTTCAGGCACGCAGCATATACCCCATCACCAGAACTCAGCAGCTTGCAAGCATTGTTGCAGGTACCCTCATTAATTCTTCACAGTGGCTGAGGAGAAAAAATACTAATCCCCAAGTCCCAGAGGGATCTATTTGTACTTGAAATCATGCAGGATCTAATCCTGCCTATTCTGCTCTGATGTCAGCTCTCTTTCTTTTTTTTAAGCTCCCATTTTTTGTATCGTAGTTTGACAATTAGTTTAATAATAGATTTTACATGAAGCGATTTATCATTTTGCCAACGAAGTTGAACCACAGAAGGACAGGAGTCTAGGGTATTCTTTATCCTACCTATAGATAAGCCTTCAAATATCAGATATGTCATACCTCTTTTAGCTTTACATTTCTGCATTGTAATATTTTGAGAGGAGGTACCATGACAATTTCCAATTATGAGTGAAATCAGGTGATTTCTGTCTTTTTAAAGAATCAGGAGGCACAAAGTAAAGCAATACATGGCTCGCCTCACCTTGTGCATGCCAACTAGATCAGCCTGAAGCGACTATTGAAACACTCCATCTTACTTGCTCCTCACTGTAAACAGCTTGAACAAAATGCAGTTAGGCAGGAACAGTGCTTACATCAGGAACCTTCATGTTTGTGTTCCCAAGTGAAAATTTTCAAGGCAAAATATGAGACACAAGTCCTGTTCATTAACACTCTAATACATAATGTCAGGATGTTTTTATTTTTTTTAATCAAATAAGGAAAATCACTGAATCTCATCACAAATAAGTCTAAATTGCTGACTATGAATATAGACTTTTAAAATGATAGTCCAAATTTAACATTTGCTAACGAACCATGTAAAATATTATATCAGTATCCTGAAGAGTCTTAAAAAAAATATTGTAGTCTTAAAAATTAGGAAGTTTAAGGCACTTACTTCTAATGACTGACAAATTAAAAGGTTTGGGTTTGTAGAAGTCAGGATGCTTTAACAAAATGTCCGGTCAGCCAAGTCAAGAGTTTAGCTGATATGACAAAAGGACCTGAAGACACTACTTGCTGTTGTAAGACCCTGCTGTAAATATAGTGAATCTGAGGAGCAAGCAATTTTTAAAAAATCAAAGAGAAAAAGCATTATGAGTCTTTCATAAAGAATACATTTTTAATATCATTATCAACATCATAAAATTATAATTTCAGGCTTTGTCATGTGTATCTCATGCTTTTTGAAAAACTGTTGCTTAAGGCAGCATACCACTATTGATATTGAAGCAACTATATCGCTGGGTTAAAGATGTCATGTGTTACGTGTTGTAAACACTCAGAAACTTTTGAAATCATTTTGTCTTATGGCTTGAGCTAAGAATAAAAACACTAATGTATAAGACAGTGATTGAATATCCCTTCATGTTTAATGTGCTGCGTGTGAGTCATCAGTTAATGGTCACTTTCTGTGACAATGAGAGGGATTTTTTGTTCTCATTTTAAATTCTTTGCTATATTTGAAGAGCTTCTTGATACATGAGTCAGGTATGCATAAGGTAGTTTACATGCCAAAAGCAATGAATCCAGCACACATCTGCCAAGACAATAAATATGTATATTTTATGTGCTTTTTTGGAGTATGCAAGTAGTTATAATAATTTTAGGGCTGTTAAACTGATCTCTGTTCGCATGGAACTTCCAATTTTAGTTTGGTTCATCCAGTAAAGGAGCACAATGGTGGATTGTATCAGGTTTTGAACTGATTATACTTTAACAAAATTATTGGTAACTATAATGTATTTTGATTAATTTATCATCTATCATCCATATATATTCTTACGTGAAATTATGTCAGTTAAGTTATTGAGATAAACAAGAGCTAAGTGCCAGAGACCACAGCTACAGTAAAACCTCTTGGTGGCACAGCCCAAAAAGCACTTGACTAATTCAGGACTTTACCAGAGTAAAAATTTTTGACCTATTAGTTAAATGTCATGTCCTTTAAAAAATAAAATATTAATTAGAATAATAAAATCTTGCATTTTAGATTTTGCAGATTCTATACAAGCCTGATTATCTGTCAGGAGAGGGTCATTATTTTTGCCTATTATGGGAATCGGAAAACAAGCAAAAAATGTATCCAAGTGAGCTGGGTGTTTGTTTTTTTCTGTGCTGCTGTCAGAATCTGAGATTTATGTATTATCTATATTTCTTTCATATGTTATCGATTACTATGGCTTCAGATTTTCTAGAGCTCCCAAGTTTTGTCTTAAGGTCCAGCCAATAACCAGAATCACAGTGAATCTAGATTTGAGCTAATCTGAAATTGGAAAATTTAATTTATTTTTATAGAATGCTAGACTTCTGGTCTTTCCTACCGTGCCCTAAAAGGTTAGAACATGTATTGCTGTTGCTAATTGATTGGGAGGTAAAAGTGAAGGATGTAATTAAGAAAAAAAAACCAAAACAGCTGTACAAAACAGCTGCACAACGCTTAAAGAACAGTCACATATTTCTAAAGTTTGATATTGGCAAGAGTTCTAATTGTAAGCTATAGCTGTGAAAAATATATAAATAGATTTGCATGTCAAAATTGGCTACAACAATTTGGGGCTAACTCAGGTATCCAAGCGATTTCTTGCTCTCTTTTGTTCCTTTCTGTATCTTGACATAGCACCTGAAAATTACCTTTCTACATCATCTGCCAATGAATAAGGTCCTGCAAAAAAGAAAAAGCAAAAATTTGGCTTTTATTTCCCCCCCTAAATGTTATCCAAAAGGCTTCTGATCCTTTTAAATAAGATCTCTGTGAGCTATGGAGTCTGCAGTTTCCATGTGTAAAAGGAGGAGTTTTCTGTTCAGTCATGTGAACAGCATCTCTTCTGCAGCACGGTCCAACTCTGCTCACTGTTTGTAATCTCCACAAAGCTCTCTGCAGTGCTGAGCGCTCTGCAAATACTAAAGAGCAGTGGTTCTCCTCTGAAGGGCTCTGCATAGATGTGTGGAAGCCGATTATGAAGCACTTCCTTATGTCTTTTGTTGTATCTCATTGAGTTGTTTGAAAACAGTAAGTTTAACTCCATGTGTGGAAAAACTGATTAAAAATAGTGAAATTTTTAGATTGTGATTTTAATATGCTTTTCCCGCACAAATGATGATTGATTTTTATTTCAGTGGGCAATATACCTTGTTACCTATTAATTTTTATTAAAATTTTAATTTTTCTGAACATTATTTAGATACATCATCTATTACCAGATCATTTTGAGTTCATGTAATCATTTGGCTTTAGCTTGAAAGGAATTGATGATGAGATATTGAAGAAATTTGAAAAGTTCAAAAAGAACTTTAATATTTAAAGTCAGTCTCATTCAGAGTGGTTCACATTTATAGACTTTAATTATCAGTTTGGAATTTGTAATATTGCCTGAATTTCAGATGGGTGAGAATTAACACTGTACTGAGGGAGCCTAGACAAAAGGACATTCATTGCGTCATAGAAACTTATTAAATGCAATGCTAATTCAACAGACAAATTCCTGCAAACAGGTGCACGATCTGAATTAATTTTTAAACTCTCCCACTCTCATACACTCTGGGGACTTTAATAGTTCATATTGACAGGCACAGCACGTTGCTAATTTCATTCACAAGCTTTTAAAATTTCAATACATTTCAACATGTGAATCTATTAGATTTTTAAAAGTGTAAGTATCATCAGGGCATCCTAAAACTAAAAGTGATAATTTCTCTCACTGGGATTTCAAGCCAGTCATCTAGCCAGAAGCGTGGTGTTTTTATGAATGAAATTCATTTTACAAGCTTCACATACAGATTTTTTTTTTTTTTAAATATTTTTGTACATTGTACAGCCAGTTACCAGGAAGGATTTTCTTTTAGTGTCTTGGTAATTTGAGGGGGCTGGGTGAGACATATTACGGCTTAGCGGAAAGCACAAATAGGTTTTTATTTAACTATACCAGAGGAGTAAGTGATAGGAAAATTTTTCACCCATGGAACATAGTTCAAAACCTACTGCCTTTACTAAAATTATGAAGGCCAGAGTGACAGAAATAACTACCACAGATTACATTTATTAGTCAATCGCAGTTTGTGACAACAGCCTGGTAAGTCTTTAGATATTTTGATTTTTGTTTTTAGGTTGGGGAGTTTTCATTGTGTAAAGCTTCAAAGTGACTGCATTTCTTTACCAATTTCCTGAATATTAGTATTCTGTACTGTTAAATGTGACCTGCAGTGCTCTTTGTGCATGTTCAACTGAGGTATGATGCTTACTGAATATATCTGGGTTTTTAATTTCTCTTTCTTCAGTGTGTGATAAATTAATTCACAGTAATAAATTAATGCCACAGCTAATTGTCATAGAAGATTATTGTAGAAAGACACTGCACTCAACAGCCATGGCAGGATAAGTGGAAGAACTTTCCAAAGACCTGTTAGTGTCCCTGTTGTGCTGGTACCCTCAGTATTGTTGTTCTTTTGTTTATCTATTCAGTATTGCAGTTGCAAAATAGTGGTGTTCATGATCAGACTAATGGAAATCTGCCCAGATATCAGCATTCTGTATCCACTTGCATTTTTACAAAATCTTTTGAAGTAGATGATAGAATCATGGCATGCTTTGGGTTGAAAGGGGCCTTAAAGTTCCAACTCACCTTTAATGA
The DNA here is from genome assembly GCA_013400415.1 of Scytalopus superciliaris. Taxonomy (NCBI): domain Eukaryota; kingdom Metazoa; phylum Chordata; class Aves; order Passeriformes; family Rhinocryptidae; genus Scytalopus; species Scytalopus superciliaris. The sequence goes on along the minus strand of VXBX01001702.1, from coordinate 1,395,078 downwards.
CACCAGATTGCTTAAAGCCCCATCCAACCTGGCCTTAGCATTTCCAGGAGTGGGGCATTCACAGCTTCTCTGAGCAACCAGTTTCAGTGCTTCCCCATCCTCACACTGAAGAACTTCTTCCTAATATCTAACCTAAACCTACTCTCTTTCAATTTGCAGCTATTCCTGCTTGTCCTATCACTACATGCCCTTATAACAAGTCCCTCTCCATCTCTCATGCAACCCCTTTAGGTACTGGAAATCTGCTGGAATGTCACTCCAAAGCCTTCTCTTCTCTAGGCTGAACAACCCAAGCTCTCTCAGCCTGTCCTCATAGGAGGAGTGCTCCAGCCCTCTCATCATCCTCATGACCTCCTCTGGACATGCTCCAGCAGATCCGTGTCCCCAGAGCTGGATGCAGTGCTCCAGATGGGATGTCANATCCTCATGACCTCCTCTGGACATGCTCCAGCAGATCTGTGTCCCCAGAGCTGGATGCAGTGCTCCAGATGGGATGTCACTAGAGCAGAGCAGAGGGGCAGAATCCCCTCCCTTGACCCGCTGCCCACCATGCTTAGGATGCAGCTCAGGACATGTCTGGCTTTCTGGGCTGTGAGTGCACATGGCTGCCTCATGTCAATCTCCTCATCCACCAACATGCCCAAGTCCTCAGGGCTGCTCTTGATCCATTCTCTACCCAGCCTGTATTTGTGCTTGGGTTTGCCCCAACCCAAGTCCAGGACCTTGCTCTTGGCCTTGTTGAACTTCATGAGGTTCTCATGGGCCCATCTCAAGCCTGTCAAGGTCCTTCCAGGTGGCGTTCCTTCACTCCAGCACGTCAGCCACTGCACACAGCTCAGTGCTGGTGTCAAACTTGCTGAGGCTCCACTCAATCCCACTGTCCATGTCACCACCAAAGATGTTATACAGTGCCAGTCCCTGTACTGATCCCCTGAGCAATGCCTCTCATCTCCAGTCTCCACTTGGATATTGAGACATGGACTGCAACTCTTTTCAGTGCAAAAATCCAGCCAATTTCTTTTCCACCAAGTGGTCTGTCTGTCAAATCCATGTCTCTCCAATTTAGAGACAAGGATGTCATAGATCTTTATATCATTCTGTTGGTTTTTTCAGATAAGTAAAAGATGCTTTGCTGACATAGGAAGTAAAACTCTCAGAATTTTACTAAAATTCCTGTGAGATTGACTGTGGAAATTTAAACAGACAATCTCATTCTAGGCTTCTGTTTTTATGGTTAGGTCCCAATCAAGAAGCACTGTCAGTTTTGTACCTAAATTACAGGCTGTACTCTTGTGGGTTAGCTCCATTTTTATCAGTGATACTTTTGGAAGCTAAAATACTCTTAGAAAATCAGAAATGGATCATCCCCAGGAAACCAGCAGTATTTTTAGAAAATACTTAGACTGCTAAAATATGGTTGCTAAAAACTCTGGATCTGCTTTGAGAGGTGAACACCAGCTCTGCGCCATGACAGTCCAAAAACCAAACCTGTAGAACTGATGCTCTTCAAGTCACAGCTGTACCTTGTTCAGGAAGGGGCAGGACCAATAGAGGGAGAATCGAAAAAACACACCTTGTTTTCTAACCCACTAGCTTGGTAATAGCCAATATTTTCTAAAGGGAACAGTGCTTTTTCATGGCAGTTAAAACTGTTTTTGTAGGCTGAACATGGGAGCAGTGGTGTTTTAAACTTTGTTGTTTCATTTAATAGTTATTGAGGAGTTCTGAGCATATTGCTCATATTTGTAGCTCTTAGTTGACCCTGTAAAGAAAGTTGTGTTTGTTTTGCTTAGCACTGCTTTCCTTTATGTTATGCATTAAGAAACAGTTTTCTTCTCATGCAACTGACTGTCAATGGATGTTTTAAGGGTTCCATTTTCAAAGAATCTATTTATAGATGTGTAAAAAAATATGGAAACAGATACTGTGCAGGTTAGTGCAAGCTTGGTGTCAGTTGGTTCCTTGGGACACCTTCCCTTCTGTGATTTTGAGTTCTCTTTTTCATTTAGCTCTCTCATCAGAATGGGCCTTGTGGCCCCTACAGGGATAGTATATATTCTTTTTATGTTTCATAGTAAATATAGAAGGTTATGTTCTCAAAGACAGAAATTATATTGACTAGCTAGTGCAACTTTTCCAGAGTCTCTAAATGATGGGGAAGCCTGGCTCCCACAGGTAACATCTGTGTACTCTGTTTTGTGAAACAGTTTAAAGCCACAAATTCCCATGCAGTAGTTTGTTGGGAGAAGTTGATCCTGTTGCCACTTTCTGTCTCAAGGGATTCAGACTATCAGAATAGGAAGCAGCCACAGCTACAATGGGTCTTTTCAGTGAATTTGGAAGCTGTTATCATTGAAGTCAGAGTGGGTTGGGAATGTAGTTGGGAAAATCAAGTATGCAGAAACATACCTTAGCTACACTGCCTACTTGATAACAACTTTTTAATAATGATTGAATTTTTAAATCCTGTTATTATCCTGTCCCTTTGCTGAACACTAAGATCACTTGTGTGTTTGTGATACCAAATGCTTATGCTTTCTGGCATCAGTAAAATCTTACCTTTAAGCTCTCAAGAGTTCTGCTAATAAATTATTTTGTGCCAACATATTGGATTATATCTCTATTAATTTTTTTCAATCACCTGTGTAAATGTGAATTTAGGCAGCTAGTTGCAGAGGTACAATGTTCCTTTCTTTTACTCTACTATGTAGAATATCAATTACTTGATTATGAACTTCATTTACTTCTTCATTATGTTGTATTAGCACTGACAGGAAATTTAATACATATATACAGCTGTATTGCCTTGTCTTTAGTGGACCTTCTTGTTTGGAAAAATAATTCTTTCCAGTTATGCACTGGCATTATTCATCCAATTTATCTTTAGGAGACTCCTGCACTCACTTACATTATAGATTATAAATTTTCTCAGATTTCACAGATCCTGTAAGATCTTGTACTTTAGTCCCTCTGATCCGTCAAATCAGGTTTCTCTAGCTTTTTGGTCTGTACTCACGTAATGAAAGTTCAAGGCTAAAATACATTAAATATTGATACATTAAAGTTTCTATCAAAATTTCAGTCTCTACAGAGACTTGTTTGATTCGTAAGAATTTGAGAGAAAGGAAGAGAGAGTTTTGTGCATCTTATAATATTTAATCCAGTGATTTTTCACCTGACAAACCCATACCTTGACATGTTCTGCTGTATAGGTATGTGAAAATGCAACAATTTCAGCTTCATTTTCTAAAGTTCTCAAGGTATTTTTGTGAACATTTGAGGAAACACAGGTGTAGTGGCCAACAATTATTATTCCAAGTGAGGACACCTCTTTTAAGCTTCAAGTAGTTCATTGACATTACCAGGTAGACATTGTCCTCACTTATCTCTGCCTATGAAGAAATGCATGATTAGAAGGCAACAGTTAAAATTGTGTCCATTGTATATTAAGGTCTTTTTTTCCTTAAAAGCATAACACAACCACAAATACTGAACTGACATTGATTGCACTGAGCTGAACTTCTTTTCCGTACCTTGGTTTCAGCCATTATTTTGTATTTTAAAGTTGTGATGCACTTGGAGAAGGAATTTCCATAAAAGATTCTAGAGAAAAAAACCCAACACTTAACCAGCATAGCTTAATAAAGTTTACCTTCAGACATATGAATTCAAAGTAGAAAATAAAGATATATTACAAAGAAGGAAGCTCACTACTCAGAATTCAGTTTTAAGTGTGCGTAACTTTAAAAGTCATCATGCATGAGTGGATTAATGTCAAGATGTAGAAATAATAAGATATTAACATATACCTTTTAAAATCTATGACAGGTGCTTTTCCAGCATCAGCACTGTATGCACGGAAGGACTTGCTTCAGAGACCTGCACATGTTGCTACCAAAACTTTCCAAGGCCTGAGAATATTTGTAAATGATGAGCTCCATGAGCTCTTTATAGGGCTGAAGACAGCTGAGAAGTTTCTAAAACCTGGAGGTCGCCTTGTAGCCCTCTCCTTTCATTCACTAGAAGACCGTGTTATCAAACGTTTTCTTCATGGAATAGACATGACAGAAAAGTACAATCTTGGCTCAAGGCAGAAGATAAGACAGGCTCTGAAAAATTCCTCAAAAAAAGAAGATACACAAGAATCTCCCAATGGAAAACCCAACTCAAAGTGGATTTTTATACAGAAAAAAGTTCTCACACCCCAGGCCAAGGATATTGAAACAAACCCAAGAGGAAGGTCGGCCAAGCTAAGAGCTGCTATTAAACTCTAAAACAAAATATATGATGAGATAACTGTATAACTTCCTTAAATTTTGTCTTCTAGTAGGCTAACTGGACAGAAAGTATCAAACTGAAAAAATAAAATTAAGACTGTTATAAAACCTTTCTTACCTTTGTGTTCTTTTTTATTAGGATGTAGTATAGAGCATCAAAATGCAAAATAAATTAATGCAAGTGGGTGTTGCTAATGATAAAAACCCCCCATTTTTTAAAAAAGAGCATCAAACACAAAATTTGTAAAAATTGCATGTTTGATGTGTTTGTAGTATTCCCTTTAGATTACACTCAAACCCCTGACATTGACAGTCTGAATTAAGTAGCTGATTGAGGCAGACACATTTTTATGGGGGTGGATTTCACACACCTAATTCAGATGTCTGGTTTAGTTTAGAGGAGGTTTAAAGTCACCTAAGGATTTATGATATATATGTCTCTATATTCCAAATGACTTGTTGCATGAATGACTATGGGAAAAGAACTAGTTCTTAAATAAAGTGACATCAGTATGTCGTTTCTATCCAGGAATTTGTAAATGTTTTTTCTGAGTAATCACCTGTTTGCTTAATAATTAAGAATTCTAAATAATAAATTTATCTTGGGGGAAAAAAGTTGCACTGTTGGCACTTGGACACTACAATCAAGCGGTCAAATTTGTAGATGATCATATTAATTTCTTCCTGTAACCATAACTTTTGTTTGTAGATCTAAGTTTTAGGTGCTGATGGAATTATAATTAACCTGTCAAAAAAGGATAGTATTGTGGGTATTATGTAGTGTTGTTCTTTGTGAGTGATTGTTTATTAAGTGGTCCTACTTAGGTAAGTATTGAATTATTTTATAAAAGGCACACTCTAACACCAGCTTTCAATCTGGGTGCAATACTAGGTAGTATAACATGTAACAATTTCATTTTTAGTAAGTTAATATGAATTAAATTTAGCTTTGGGTTTATATTTTCTTATAAGACTATTGGTTTGCTAGTTTTATATGCTAAAATGAATGGAAAATAGTAAAAGTTTCAAATTCTTTGACCTCTGACTTTTTCAGGAAAGGTCTTATTTTGGATAGTCAAATTGGTGCCAGGATTTCATCTGTGACTAGTCTCAAACTTGGTTGGTAGAATAAAAAAAGTGCAATTTCTGACTCAGGTAAATGACTACTACACCAGCTTCTAAAAGATAACTGACTGGATCCTTTTGGACTTGGTTTTCATCAAGCATCCTCTTTATATTGGTGTAAATTATTCCTTCATGGGAGTTTTTTGGGTCATATTTACACAAACAAGTTGAAATTTATATTCACTGACTGTAATATACAATGTACTGAAACAGCTGAATGTTGTCTAATTCCTTGGTAAAGGTAAGTCATATAATGTATTCTTAGGTATAGATGATAATATCTATCACTAATCTGAAATAGAAGTTGAATGATGATGGGCGTTTCATACTTCTCTGAAATTTCAATATTTTTCCACTAGTCTCATTATACATGCTATTAAATATTAAATAAAACTTTTCACTTCAAATAATATTACTTACTGTTGTCATCTTTGAGACAACAGACTGTACCCTAAATAGACATTTTCTCATCCAAACATTAAATATAAATAGCTAATGTTATTTTTAGCTGAGATTTCATACTGAAATGTATTTCAATTGTAGATTTGGAAAATTGTGCCTGCAGCATAGGCTTAGAAGGGTTGTAGTGCTGTGCTGTGCGTTGTTCAGGAACACAATTCAGGAAAAGACCATCCAGTTATAGCAGAAGTTGAGTATTAGTATCTCAGAAATTATATGAAAGTTTTAAAAATCCTTATGCTTAAAACAATGTTTAAAATCCACACTTCTCACATCTAAATTCGAAGGCGTAGTTTCTTATGATAATTGAAGTACTGCATTAGCAGGTTGTGTAAATACAGTCCCTCAGTTAGGGAAAGTAAGAGGCTTGGCTTTGCCTTTAGGTTGGAGTTACACAGCAAGTCAGTATATCTTTTATTGAGCTTTTCTCTGTAGAGAATGTTTCTCTCCTCTCAGCATCTCCTCACCTTCAGCTTTAAAGCTGAGGTATGGAGAGTCCTAGAATTTTAACCTCTGCTTGCCTGAAAGCAAACATTTCTGGTTATACTTGGTCAAAGTATTCTTTTATCTTTAAACATTTAATTTTTTTTAATAAAAAAGGGGGACTTTTTACACAGGCATGCAGTGATAGGACAAGGGAGAATGGTTTTCAACTAGAAGAGCTGTTAGGAATTCTTGTTAGGAATTCTTTACTCAGAAGGTAGTGAGGCCCTGGCACGGGTTGCCTGGAGAAGCTGTGGCTGCCCCATCCATGGAAGTGTTCAAGGCCAGGCTGGAAGGGACTTGGAGCAACCTGGTCTAGTAGACGGTGTCCCTGCCCATGGCAGGGGGTTTGGGAATAGATAGTCTTTAGGGTGGTTTCCAACCTAAGCCCTTCTGTGATTCTACAAATCACATTATGTTATGTGAAGGGTATTAGGTCTTTCTCTTCTTACTGGAAAACACAGCTTAAATTTTCCTAGTGTCCTATATGTGACATATTACTAAAACTAAACATTTTTTTACCATAATCAAAAACTGTATTTATGAAGGAGATGGTATCAGTTGGAAAATTACTCTCGCTGAAATCCAAGTCATGCTGTCAAGGTACAGGTTGTGAATCATTTCTAAAAACTTCCATTCAACCTGAGCAATGCATATTTTAATACAGCCAAATGCCAGATTATCTGTCAAGAAATTAAAAAAGATTGTAGACCATATCTGCAGGGAATATGACAATGGTATGGTGCTGTACACAATGGGAAGAGTAGAAACATCCAGTATGTGAAGTACTTGTAGAGAATGTCAAGTGGTAATTATGGCAAGACAGCCGTGTTGCCAAGTGATACGTGCATGAGAGCATGTTGCTAAAGAGTGTGTCTTTTCCTCTCAGTACTTTAGAAGAGTGTGGGCAAATTTTAAGAAGGATAAAAAAACAGCTGTAAGACTATTTGCATGCTTTGTAAACATACTTTCTATTGGAATGACTAGAAAGTGGGATTTAATAAGTTACTCCAAGTGAAGTAAAAAGTTGATATGCTGTCAGAATTACCTACCTGATAAAGATATTTGCACAGAATAATTATCTGAAAATTAGACATGCTTATCCTGTGAATAAAGTATTTATAGTGAAAATACAGTACTTTTTTTAAAACATAACTTTGTAGAATAAGCACAATTATTTGCATTTATAGCCCATGAGGACCTACTAATAAGTATTACTTCCCTGTTGCTTCCTAAAGAAAAATAATCAGTTTCATTTGTTTCAGAATGAAAGTAGTATAAAGAATTAATATCTCTTCAGTTTTGGTTTGGGGACTTTTTTTAACTGTTACAGTTGAGTATTTTATCAGTAGTCTTTTATAGTCACAGTGGCTGAGATTGACGCTTGACTGGAAAAAAATCCCAGTCTGCAATATCAGTTTTTGTAAAAGTGTATGGAGGTATTTGATAGATGGAAGGTGGAAGGAGAGGATTCCCAACACAATACAAATGGGGGAAATTCTGGCTTCAGAGAGCACTCATAGCAAGTGGCTCTTCTAGCTACAAGTGTCGCGTCAGATGTTTTGCATTCTGCTTTCTAGAGTATCATTTCTATGATTATTAATGATTTCATGTAATTGCTCTAGTATCACTTTTTGTATGGAGAAGACACTGTTTTTATTTGGAGAGTTTAAGCTCCTAAATAGTGTAATAGCACAGTGAGAGGAGCTCTGCCCTCGGGAAAGGTGGTGTGCAGGGGTGGGATGATCTCAGTAAGCAGGCTTAGACGCAGGTTGTTGGTGATTTGATTAATTTAAATTAGTTGTTTTAAATAATCAGTCATGACTCACTGTTTTGAGTATCACTGTACAAAGGTACGGGTGAAAAATGAGACAAATGTGAATAAACAGAGAAGTAATGAACTTACAAGTTAATTTGTTGCTGCCCATCTTACTTAACATCTTTACCTCTAGCGAGAATAAGGAAGGGGTTCAGACCTGGTTTTCTTATGCCTCAAAGTTTCTCTGAAAGAGCTGTTCAGTAGATTTAGGACCATTTATACAAGGATTAGAAACAGCATTCAGCGAAGTAGGGGATTCAGTCTTTATATCCATACGTTTATTTTTTCATAAAGCACTTGTTTAAAACTAATCTGTAAATTAGAATAGTATGAGATTATATTTATAAGTCTTTCAGAAATATAATCAAATGTGGGGACCTTTTTACACCAGAGTTATACTGTAATTAAAGCAGGATTTTTTTGATTAATTAGGACTGCAGTGCTACAGTGAATCTTCCAAATAATTTAAATTAATGTAGAGCAACTTCTTACCTTCACCCAGCCCCTGTAGAACATAGAGGAGAAAAATATGTTTAATTAAAAAGTAAGAAATAAGCAGTAAAGTTGAACAGCTTAGAAAGAAAGGTAATTTATGAGGTTGACATCTAATTAAAAAATCATATATGCAGTATTGTATTACTTTTTCAGTTCATTGCTCAATTTTGCCTGTTTGGGGCTAAACAGTAGCAGTGAGAGAGCTCAGTCTCTGTTCTGGGTGTGGAGCATAGTTTCTAGTGCCTGATCAGCAGTAGCAGTGGCAAGGTACATATGCTTCTATGTCCAGCTCTGTATATTTTTCCCTCTATCTCCTTTGCAGTTAGAATTGTGTTTACCTTTCTGGGTCCTCTGTAAGCTTATCCCAGGTGAATTAGAGGGAAGTGCTTTTCCTTTTTGGAAAAGTGTAATCGCTGTCCTTAGAACTTCATTAAAGTGGATGCTATTTAATGCTTTTGTACTTGACAGATTTCACTGATGACATGCCATGTTTTTCAGTATTGCTATTACATCACTAAGACAGAAAAACAGGCAAATATTTGTTCATGGGAAGTCAAAGCTAAAAAACAGAGCAAGTGATCAGTTGCCTGAATCTCTTACTGTACCAACATATTTATAAAAATTAAAACTTTTTCATTTTACCTTCATCTTTAAGCAAATCATATTCTTCCTGTTGCTTTTACAAGTCTAATTTGATTGATTGTAATGGTGACAAACAAGCTGGAGAGTTTTTTTAATTTATTTGTATAGTTGCAAATTTAAACTTGACAGCTTGTTTATAGGTGTCTTTTTAAAGGGGAAAACTGGAGATACAGCTCCCTCTGTCTGTCCTGGGAGTACCTCTGCTCTGGTCTCTGGAGTGCACCTGCAAATGATCAGAGGAACAGCATGTTTATTGTCAACATGAAGATACAAGATAAAAACATGGGCATCATTTGTTTTACAGGTCAGTAGTTGATTTAAATTATGCTAACTGGGATTTTAAATGAACAAAGGACAAATCATGTTCTTATCTGAAAATAATTCAATGAAGATGCCTAACTCAAAGGACAGAAAGACAAACTTGCACAGTAGGTTTCNTGTATAAAAATTGTAGCTATTCTTTAGCCCACATACAGTTTTACAGACATAACAGCAGCAAAAACACTTCATGTTTCTGACATTCATTAAAGAAAAAAAAATTGTACTGGTGGAAAAAACTGCATAAACATTAGGGAATATGACAGAAACTGGAATGAAAATAAAAGACAATATATAAATCACATTTTAAAGCTCATACATACTGAAATATCTGAGTAAAAACTTAGGCTTTAGTGCACTCCATTGTCATCTCTTAATTTGCCACATCATTTTGAGTCTGTGGATGTGATTCTGGCAAAGAAGATATAGGATGTCTGTGATTTGTATTTGCATTGAATGTTTACTAGAGCTCAGAATATGTTTCTACTAGATTTATGATGTTGTTAGTATTTTATATTAGCTGTAATTATACTAATAACGTTAACATAGCAACATAACATTAGCAAGGTTATATCACAATTTAGTAACTATAAAAAAAGTCTTGAAGCATAGTGATATAAGCTGTACACTAAAATGTGTAGAAGCTTGGTAATCACTTAGTCATCAACAATTCAGGCTAGAAAAGCTTCTTTTTTAATTTGAACTGTATTTTAAGATAATTTCTTCACATCTTTCCTGTAAAAAGCATATATATATATATCTCAGAAGTAGTTTTACATGTAAGAACATCTCTTATAGACTTTGCAAAGAACTGAAATAAGAAGTATTGACAGTTGTGGCTGATAAGTATCTGAAAATGAAGATATCATAAAAACTGTTTGGTAACATAGTGCAAAAAACATATTCTCAAGAGTACTGACACATGCATGCCTGTTAATACATGCACAATCTGAGAGCCTGATCTTTCAGCCTTTGCTTATGGGTCCAGGTTTGTTATGGAATCACAGAGTCATTGAAGTTGAAAAAGACCTTTCAGATGATTGAATCTAACCACTAACCCAGCCCTGCCAAGTCCACCACTAAACCTTGTCCCTAAGAGCCACATCTACACGTCTTTAGATACTCCAGGGATGGTGATTCAACCACTTCCCTGGGCAGCCTGTGCCAGTGCTTGACAGTTTCTAAAACGTCCTCTTTTTCATAGTTGTGATAGAAATTAAAATTGAAATCTTGGTAGGCAATCAGAGCTGACAAAGCAGAGGTGAGTTCAGTAGGCTGATCTTGCATCTCTGTGCAAACAGAAAAGACCTGACACTCTGCAAAATGAGGTCCACTGAGTATGGGGCAGTCCAGTCTCCCTGACAGCACTTGTATCCTACTAACTAAAAAGTTAGTGTAGAATTAAAACAGTTCCTGATGTGGTGTCAGGTTCACTGGCTTACAGTACTCTGCATTCCACAAATGGCTTAATAATGGTGGCAGTGGGTTTCAGAAGACTAAAGTCAGGAAGAATCCTTGGAATTGAAGCTCGAATATATAATTTTTTACTGCCTCTCTTTGGGAGGGTAGGAAGGTGACAGAAAAATATCTGAGAGGAAAGGGTGTTTAGTGTTGCTGCCCTTATTAAAGGTAATAAAAGTTTCCACTGTTTTAAAGAAGACCTAAACAGCACACATATTATAGTTATCACTGTTAATTAGGCTATTAAAAACTAGCAGGTGAAGTGAAACTATAAAATAGGATAATAGATTAATTAAACAAGCTTGGCAAAAATGCCCTGCCATGTAGTTGTAGTGAAGTTAATAGTATTCCAAAACTAAGGCAGTTAAGGGATGATTAGGGATTTGTCACACTAACCTTCACACCAGGACCCTGCCAATTCCCCCTGTGTACATCCTCAGTCAACACAGCAGCGTGGGCTGCACCCTGCACACCTGGGCAGGAGCTGCTGCAGCTGACAGTGTGATGACTGACACAGAGATTAAAATCTCAGCCTCCCATTAAAATGTGTCAATATCTTACTTTTTAGAGCAGTGACTTGATGCTTTATTAATAGATCTCTAGTTTTTTGGAAAAGAATGTATCACAAGCTGAGCATTTGGGGGTATTTTCTGGTTGCTGCTTGAACTTGATAACTTTTTTCTTCCAGGCAAGCTGGCTATTGTTCTTTTAAAATTAAGTGAAACTTTCCTGAAATCAGCAGCAGACAACATTTGTCCGTGAGATAAAAAATAATTAATGAATTTAATTGCAGTGACCATTAGATCTAATTATATCTGAGCCCTCCATAAATACCACATTTCCCAATAGCTCAGTAATTCAGCAGCACATTGAAAATACTCTTCTACAGTTTAGCCACTCCCATAGTTATAGCTGGCAAATATTTTACTTGACCTGTTCAAGTTATAGCTTTATTTTCAGGATTCGGTTTCATTTGAGCAATCTCTGTATATTAAAAAAAAAAAAAAAAGGCTACAAAGTACTTAGTTTTCCTAAGAAAGTCAATTCATCAATTCATTCTTTTATGCAAATATAGTCTTGAGCTAAGAAAACACTGCACTTTTTGCACTTTTTCATGTTTTTTTTTTGTTTTTTTCTTTTAGTTTTTAACTTTGAGGAGGAAATAAAGATCTAACCACTTCTGCCTTTATTTCTCCTTTGAAATAGTTCATTATTTACATTAGGGATACAGAGTTAATATTGGCTAATGAATGGAGTTACTTATTATCATGTCCCTCCTACACAGGATGTCACCTGAACTGGCCTTACTCCCAGTCCTATAGCCTGCAGAATAACAGGCATTCCTCAGCATGCATTCGCAGTTTGTTCCTCTTAATTTAATAGTGAGGCTGTATAATAACTGTGCTAAACTTAGGTTTTCTTTTCCCTAAGCAAAATCCACATTTGTAATTTTTGCATATAAAAATTATGAAATATTTCCATGTTCAAGCCACTGCATCAGATTCAGTGCTGACAACACTCAATACTTTTGTAATTAATGATGCTCCAAGTTTTCCTGTGGGCAAGAGAATATCAGCTTTCCTGAAACATTAATGTTGAATTCCAGCCTTCATGGCTGCAGAGAAAACTATGCAAATTGGCGTCCCTTATGTTCTCCACAAGTATAACAGTCAAGTGCGATCTTCCTGCTTTCCCCCTTTCTGTTTCCCTTCTTTCAGTTTTCCTCTTTCTTTTCCTTTCTTTCCACCCCATCCCCTTCCTCCTGGGATAACCATGTCATTTTTGGAGCCTTACTTCTGATTTTTGGAGCAGTTTCAGTCCTCTCCCTTCTCCCCTGCCCTCCATTTGCCACTCCAGAAGGCATATACACAGCAGAGCATGGAAAAGCCTTCAGAACTGGCTCTGTGCTTGTCACCTTGCTTTTATGCCAATGTTCTTTCATGGTACCAATATGTCCCATCTCAATTACTGCGGGATGCCATTAATTATCATTTTACAAGGAATTGTTGCATAACCATGCAAGGAAGTAAATGTGTAGAACACATCTGGCTGTGCAATTACACGCTTCGCTGCCACGCGGGCGCCTGTTCCCTGCACAGATTACTTGCCTCTAGTCCATTTGAGATCCTCTTTGTTTCTCATCTATTTGCATAATTATCTTTTGGTGAGTGCTGTCTGCTGAAAAGTGACAACTCTAGTTGCTGTCTTAGGGGTACAGTAGGGAGAGATCAGATCTCTCTGTTTTTAAATTAATGCGTAGAATTTGAGAACATAATATGGTATTTAGGGCTTCTCCTAATTGTCTTCCAAATTTGAGCCAAATCGTTTGTATTAATTGGCTTGTATCTTTAGTATCTATGAATCCCAGTGACGACACTTTAAGAAGATGCATTGACACTGGTCTGAAGTGGAAGGAAAGGAGGCTTGTTGGTGCTTCCTGGTTATATGTGATTTATCAGCTGAACAGATCATCTTCAACACACAAATTTTTACTCTCTCGGTCATAAAAGCCACTGAAACGTGAACCTTTATAAATGCATCCTTCGAAGTATTTCTTACACTTTATATCCCAGTGAGGCGAGAGATTGTTGAATTAAACTAATGAATAAAAAGATTTGTAAATACAGCTTTGTAATCACAGTTTTTCCCAATTAGCCATTTCCTCAGTCCTGATAGCCAGGTCAATACATTTCCAGAAGAGATTCCTGACCAATGGGAGGCACCTTGCCAGAACAAGACTGACAGTGCTTCAGGGGGCTGGAGATGTGGGGTCCACAGCTTGCTGGCTCCTCATGCTGTCCCTGAAGCAATCCTGCATGACACAGTAGCAAGATGTTTGGATGTGACTGGGTCTGGCTGTCGACTGAAGCCTGCAAGGATTGCTCAGTGATATTAAGAGCTGGAGGACACCTCTAGCAGTACTCGGTATAATTGGTGATTGTGTAATTTAAAGTTGCCTTGGGTAACGATAAAGATTGAGTGTTATTATTGGATAAGGAGATTAATTTTTTTCATTCTCAAAAAGAATAATACACATGACTCTTCTTGGGCAGGTTAAATTGGAGGGGTATATCTTCCGCAGTGGGGAATTGAAAGATAGTTCTTTGGGAATATCACTTTCAGTGATTAAAGTCGAGATATAATTCAAATTGCCTGAGTCATGCTTCCATTTTTTTTCCCCAAATTATGCTACACTGGTGGGCAGTTAGCAATTACATGGGATCTGTCCCAGTGTTAAATCCAACAGCTTGAAATGCTCTAAAGTGTCACTGTGAAAAAAGTTGAGAAGTGTTAGAATGTGTGACTAGTACCCAGTTGCTTCCCTTAATAATTATTATTAGCTGCATTTGCATTCACTACAGCCACTGTTTCCTTGCCAAAATCCATGGAGAAGGGATATGTAGCTCACTGTGTGCCATGGCACAAGAGCCCTGACAGCTTTTCATGGCAAGAAAGGTGAATGGTAACATTTTCCTTATCTCAGCAAAATGCAGAGGTAAGTTGTATGCAGGCCTGAAGAGTTTTGAGATGCCTGAATGTGACATGACAAGCTGTGATTTCACTATAAATAATTATCTTAAATACAACCTGTAATGTCTTGATGAGAACTTGTTTTAATGAGTGATTTAGTAAAAACTGTGCAGATGAATGTATCTCCTGGAAATGAAAGCAGTTTAGTTAAAGCAGAGCTAACAAACCTTGTTGAATACAAATTTATTAGCTTAACAGTGGCAATGTTGCAGTTGGGGCAAAGAAACCGTGTCTATCACACTACCTTTTTCTTCAACATGCTAACCTGACTCTGGAGCAGCTTGGGTTTCCATCAGTGATGTTTTACTTAATAGCATGTTGGCTGACTTGCAAGCCTGTCCAATTGTCATTAAATGCCAGTTGGTGTTATATCTTTAACTGTTTTCTTGCAATGTCTGCAACCATCTTTTTATAGCAATTATAGCAACTGTATTCTATCTAGAATTATTCAAAGTAGTGTGTGAAGAGCAGCAGTGGAGCACACAAGTAAAGCAATATTAAAGGAATTCAGAAAAAGGTTGACAAGTACAGTTTTGGCAAATACCATAGTTTGGGCTTTGGCTTTTTTTTTTTTTTTTTTGGTCCAACAAGATCAAAGACTGTCAAAAGCCTGTACTCTTTCATGGGGAATGGCAGCGTAGCCCATCTCCAACAGCATGCCAACAACTATTTGTCATTTTTTCTGAGTTTAATGTACTGGAGGATTCATCATCTGTGACAGATGTTTGTAAATACACAAACTTATTGATCAAGGGCTCATTTTCTTCAGAATTGTAGCTGGCAAGGATGTTTATTTCTCCTCTGTACTGAATGTAAAACATGTTGCCTTATCTATCCAGAGAAAGAAAAGATGAAAGTTAAGGGGGTTTGGAAGCATTTCTGAATAGCAGAGGTTAATAGGCTGGGACTGTATGCTTTCCTTATTACCCTTGAATTTTCCTCTCATCTACACTCATCAATAAATAAATAAGTTAATTAAAAAGCTGTTTCTAAGGGAGAAAGTATAGATCCTTAATACCTACCAAAATCTCAGTAAAAGATTTAGCCACTGGCTTAAAGAAATACACAGGGTTATGAATGGATGAAAACCCTCACTTTGCTGGTTTTTATTGTTATAATGAGCTGCACAAGTTGCAAAAAGAAATGAAGAGTACATCTCCCTGCCAGAAGCTGTTCAGCCAGTGGGCCATGGCAAAGCTTATTATGCAGAAAACGGAAGATGAAAATCCTATTTGCAAAAATATCCAAATTTTCATATATATATTTAATCATACTGCTAATATTTTGGAAATGTTCCAGATCATCAGGATGCATATGAAAAAATATTCAGAATCTAATTAAATGCCCATAGGAGATTCTTTCTGATGTTCAACCAGCAGTTTGTGAAGTGTGTGTGCCTGCATGCAGAAATGAGCATATTATTTAATCTTTTAACAAATTATTTAATGCATTTTACCATGTTTTATTTTCCTGACCTCTCTTTTCTGCATTGCAGGCTGCCTGTGACTGCTCAGGCGTCCTCTTCTTCTCCTTGTCCATCACCACTGGCATCCCTTGCCCGCATAACTGCTGAGGAGGTGCTATTCTGAGCTTTCTGCCACAGACCACCTTTCTGAGCCGACAGGTGGATGGGTGCTAAGTGCTCCTTTCATGGGGTTGGTGTGGATTCTCTTCTGTGTTTGGAGAGCAGGTGGTCAGAGGTGATGTGGGAGGTGCATTGCGCTTCCAGCTTGGCGGTGTCTGGCTTTCCAGAGCTCACAGCTAGGAGGGCTCTGCAAGGCAAGCCAAGGTGAGCAGGCACCAGCCTCACCCTGCATTCTCCCCCAAAAGGGAAGATGGAGAGCTTCCTTCAGGGAGGGGACACCTTAGTGTCCCTTGAGGACAAAGCAACATTCTACTGGGAGTAACCAGCTCTGCTTGCAAAGTACAAGCTGAACTCTGGTGGGTATTTTGTTCGTGGTTGTTCCTAATTTTGGTTATCTGCAGCAATCATTTAAAAATCATCACTGGGGTCAACACAGGTCTTTGGAAAAGACTTGTGGGAAAGTGCTCATTTTTCTCTATCTCCACAAATTAATAACCAAAGTTAAATACAGATATCACTAAGTATATTTTTGTTATGGTCAGTGGTGTTTATGTTATCTTAGGATTTCATATATCTTAGGTTTTCATATTGTTATGTAGTTTCTTACATTTAAAGTAATAGCTAACAGCTTCTAATTCCTGAACCTCTATGTAAAGGGGAAAATAGTAGTTAAAAACATGTCGTATAGGGCACTTGTACCCAGATAGCAAATAGAATATATTATACTCAGAATATCGTACCATTTTAGCCATAGTGTAAGGAGGCCCAGAAACCTAGGAGAAGCTCCAAAAAGAAGACATAATATGAAGAAGATGAATATGATGAAGTACAAGGGGCCCTGAGACCTCCAACTCAATTCCAGAGAAGGTGTGTAAGGGGGTGGATCTGGGGAATTTCTGGGGATAGACAATTATTAGATCAGATGTAACCCTTAGAATAATTAAGGACTATTATATAATTCGTAGAATCCCTATTTTGGCATGTGCATGTCATTATATTTTTTTAACATAAAAGCTTTTAGTAAAGAGCTATTTTCTACCTTTTAACCTTGATAATATTGTCTCAGAGAGTCCTTTCCTCCCTAAATGCAGGCAACAGTTACAGACAGTCAGAGTAAGTGCTCTTATTCAAGTACAGCCCAACACTGTGCATGGATTTAATATACCTGTCAGTATGGGTACAGTATTTCTCACAATCTAACACATTGAATTTTGTAAAGAGTAAGTTAGAAAAGAAAAATAACATTTATTTCTTAGCAGGCTTTACTCACCTGAGAATTAAAAGTGCTCGAGAGCTTAAACTTTTAAGAAATATTTTCAGAATAAATCTTTTCACTGGTCATTCAGGATGTTTAAGCCTATGTAATAAATTAAAAATAGCTGATGTGAACAATTGTGGAGAAATCCTCACTGTTCTTGTCACAAGAGTCAACACATGCTCATTAATAGGAAAGTTAATTTTGCCTGCTTAGTTTCTTTTAAAAGAAAAATGAAGAAGAAGCAGTAGCAACCACAGACGACAAAGAGTGGGAGATTGCTTCCTATTATTTTTCTTTTTAATATGAACTTGAACCCTACAGCTTTGTGATTCATAATTTCCTCCCATTTAACCTAAGTAGCTGTTTTGGGAAAGATTCCTTTCCTTGAAGAATAGTTCATGAGTGGGTTTAATATGTTCTTGCGGAAATTCATTGTTGTTTTCTTTTATAATCTTGGCAGAGTTTCATTAATTGTATCTTACTTTATTTAAACTTTTCCAAGGCTTAAAACTAACAGTGTTATCACCTGTTTCAGCAGTCTGCTTTCTGTGAAGTTTCAGGTATTTTCAAAATTAATTAAGCCTGTATTTAAAAATAGACTTGTGGTTCCCCTGCCTATATTAACATTAATCTTCCCATTGATAACAGTCCATCTGCTGTAGATATTTCCAGTAAACTGTAATGGAAGTACAGTTCTCATATTGAGGAATAATCTATAGAAAGGTGAGCTGTTCCTAAAAGTGGTACAAGTTATTCTGCAGGGGGAAATTTAGTGGAAACAGCAAAGAGAGTATTTTTAAATTCCCTTCCAGTATTTGTTAGGGAGCTGAGGAAGCTTCTGTTGCTCTTCATCTTCTTAATTAAATGATAGTCATAGTTTTTTGTCATTTCTGACCAGGAAAACTGTAAATATCCCAAGTATGTAGTGATCATAAATATGAATAGATTTATGTATTTTTGTAAACATAAATATGGATAGATTTGTGTATTTTTGTAGCTTAGAGAGAACTGACTGACAACAAAGCTTTTATATAGTTCCTGCTGCAAAATTGTCATGGCACCAGCATAGTTTCAAAATGGGATCATAGTTTTAACTCTATCTTTATTAACATGTTACTTTGTCTATAAAATAAAACTTTCACCACATTTCTAATAAAACTCTGGTTTATGTGAGTATTAAATACCTTCTGTTGAGTAAAGTATCAATTAAGGAATGAATTGCAAACTCGTGCAATTTGTTTGAAATGGTGCTAATTACCACTCTTAAGGTCTTTATTGATGCTGAAGTCTTTAGATGTAGACTGAAGGGATAAACACCTCATGTTACACAGATCAGCTTTCACGTGGTAGGACCATTCAGTTGCTGCTTACCAAGAGCCAGGGCATTTCTTCTCAGTCTCCCTTTTCCCTACTTAAATCCTATTCCTCCCTTCTCTTCATGTTAGTGAAATAAGACAGAGTTTGTTGGAAACTACCTGACTCCTACTGAGAATATTACACCTCTTCAAAATTATCACCATTGGAAAATACAAAGTATTTTCTGTCAAAATGCTGAAGGAAATAGAACTTCTTGTGTATCTGAAAACAAGCATAGTGGGTTTGCTTCTTGGGTTTTTGGTGGTTTTTCTTAGATTTTAAGTAGAAGTGAAGTAAATTCTGCTCTTCTTTCTGTATCCTAAAATGAAGATATAGGAAAAGTAAATGAAATAATTATTGGCCATTTTTTTATCTCTCTTTTATTTTTCTTTAAAATTCAGAGCATCCCTGCAGGAATTTTATATCAAATTTCCATTTTACAGAAGTAGTTATCACCATATAAAGACTGCTACAATGGCAAATGTCTCCTGATTTATGAATTGTTTACTTCAAGCGTCTCACACTGTAGGATTCTGGATTTCTACACTTACTGTTTGCCTGAGCACAAAGTTTATGTATCTGTGCTGTTTCAACCAAATTTATTGTCTGTGTATGCAGGTGTGTATCTAGGTATGCATATATAAACATGTGTATGCATATATACATATGTGTATACATATACACACCATAAAGAAATCTTGCTTCAATAATTAGCACAGCCATTCTTTGGATATTTGAGAAAACAAGACCTCTTGCTTCAAGAGGAGCCAGAAAATCAAGAGGAGTTCCTATGGTGGTAGGTTGTAAGCCCTTAAATGTGAACAATAATGGCTGCATGTGCTAATGCATTTCTTGCACTACTGTCTTGCATCTCTACCCATGTGACATCCGAGTGATTGGCTCACATGTAACCATGGCAAAGAATTGTGGCAATGGAATATAAATACTTGGAATGTGGAAAGGTGAAGAGAGAAGAGAACTTAGGATGGTTTGGAGAGGAAAAAAGTTACATAGATGTTAAAATAGGGGTGGGTTTTGTGGAAAACTTTGTGACCATGCACAGATTTTTCCAGAGAAGTTGTGGAGGTTGTTTTGCCAAACAGACTTGATGACATAATGATATAATGTAAGGAATTATTCTGTACTGCAAGGGGGTGAACTGAAAGAAGGCCATTTCCCATTTTAGGCCACTAGGTTGTCTTGGTACTTAAGTTAGATACATGAGTACTGGAAATGGAATATGTTGGTAGAGACACCTACTTCTCCCCCACTATGTTCAGTTGGGGTTTTCCTCTGACAACAGTGATAACCACCATACTCATTTCCTTCCCAGAAAGCCAAGGAGTATTTCATGTCTATGGGAATGTTTAATTAAAAACAACATGAGTTAATGTCAGTGTTTTCACTGCTGTGTGATGTGGCCACTGTTAGAAAGAGTGGATATGAACAGAGATGTAGAGAAACAGACTGACTTCTGCAACTGAAATGATGTAACTGAGATAGAAAATAGTGTTATTGAACTACAGTTTCTTCATTTTTATGCTTAAAATGTGTTTCTTTTGACTTTTTGAGGTGATTTTGGTTGATATAGTGCTATTTTTGTAGGCTATATAGCATAGCAGAAGTCACAAGGAAGCCCTAGGTTTTTTTCATTCTTTCCTATAGTGCAAAACTCACATTTACACGTAACTGATACTGCAGAGACATGTCCTGGGCTGTAGCAAATTGCCAAAGAAAAGTTCCATGTTCTCCTCTCGAAAGATCCCACTTCTTTTGGACCTGTAGAGAGCTGTTTGTCTGTAGTGCTGCTGCTGAAGAGCCTGTTGAGTCACACATCACAAATGTAGGCTTTGTCCTCCCATGGCTGACTAGGCTTGTATCAATTATTCTTTCCTCCTGTATTACTTAATGATACACCAACTCTTTCCACAAAGTGTGCATGACTCAGGGCTTCGCCGTGCTGTTGCCCCTGAACTATTCTTCTCTTTCTGAATCACACCTTGGAGGCTCGGAGGGAACTTATTAGGACAGATGTTTGAGAAGGCCAGATCACACTGTACTTTCAATATTAGGCTCAATTCTTAAAATGACACTTTTGTTTAAACAGTTTTTGTATTAATACATTGAAAGGTTAGTCTGGAAATTTTTAGGGGTTCAACTTAAAAAAAAAAAAAAAAACAACAAAAAACCAGAAAACCCCCACCAAAGTTCAAAGGTTCTGTTAAACCTCTTGTGACTCCAAGGTAAGTTGAGAACTACATAGGACCTTTTCCTCTTTAGTTAATTTGACTATGTATTAAGCTTTCCGTTCATGATTTTTCAGCATTTCTAATTAGAAACAGTAAGTTGAAGTGAAAGAAAAGAAGAGATGGATTTTTTTCTTTAAATTTTATTTCCTAAAATTTAGTAAAACAGTAGGAATTAAAAATTCTGAAAATCCCCACATGCTCTGACCGTCATTTTTAGGTGTTTGAATAGCAGGCTCTATTCTGGAGTTTTGTTAGCTTTTGTTTTGTTCTATCAAAAATTACATTTAGAAAGTAATTTAATATGAATCACCAAGACTTTTAAATAAGATATATGAAGTTTGTATCAGCCTACATATCCTACACTACTCATATGTTGCAAACTATTTTTCTGCAGGTTCTTCTTGCCTTGTCCTAGAAAGTTTCAATGGTTTAACATAAAGAGGGTGCAAAAAAGTAAGGAAAGAGAACCAGCAATATTGGGGGTTACTGTCACTTTAGATGCTGAACAAAGGGATTTTCAAAGAATACTGATCAGGTTTTTTATTTTATCTGGTCTGACTATGGCTGGTAGGAGACTCAAAGCTTCAGGATCTAAAAACAACATTAATGTAGCAACTTTAGTAACAACACACACACAACCACCTTCTCTCTTTTTTTTTTAATAAGTTTTTCAAAATGCTAACACACTCTTCTAGAAGGATTTGTTATGATGATTCAAATTGTAAGAGCCTCTTGCATCTTTGCAAGGAACTGATAGAGCTAGCATATGTTGTGTTTATAGCAGACCTTAAAAACGAAATTTTTCAGGTTTCCAGGTTGCAAAGCCTGGATTGCTGTCAAGACCATCCCTGTAGCAGATCACATCTGATGTTTCAGGGTCAAACACATGAGCAGGCTGTATTTTTGACAGCAAGAGTATGTCTGCAATGAGGATGTACATAATCAATCTGCTGCTTTGCAACCTGCCAGTATGTGTCTCCACAGAAGCTGGCCCAGAGTCCTTCCTGGAAAATACAGGCAGCTTGAAGTTGGACTTGAGTGTGAGAGGAGTGTGGTCATTGACACATAAATCATCCTGGGTGTCCTCCAGACAGCTTCCAGAACTAGTCAGCTGTAGTCTGGTATTGATAAATGTATATAAAGGACATCCACCTGGGGAGTAATGATGTACATCGAGCCTCTGGAGGTGATTCACTCTTGGCAGTGTTGGGGGGAATTGAATGCAGGGCTGGAAGGGATACTGAGCAAGTTTGGAGATGACACAAAACTGGGAGGAGCTGTTGACTCCCTGCAAGGCAGGGAGATCCTGCAGAGAGACCTGGACAGATCAGAGGGCTGGCAAATCACCAACCATGTGAAGTTCAACAGGGGAAAGCGCTGGACTCTGCACCTGGGATGGGGCAACCCCAAATGTACAGACAGACTGGGGAGTGAGATGCTGGAAAGCAATGCCATGGAAAGGGACCTGGGGTGCTGGTCCAGGGCAAGTTGGATATGAGTCAGCAGTGCCCTGGCAGCCAGGAGGGCCATCTCTGTCCTGGGGAGCATCACGGACAGTATCGCCAGCTGGGCAAGGGAGGGGATTGTCCTGCTGTGCTCTGCACTGGGGCGGCCTCAGCTGCAATATTGTGTGCAGGTTTGAGTGCCATAATATAAGAAAGGTAATAAGGTATTAGAGAGCATCCAAAGGAGGGCAATGAAAGTGGTGAAGGGCCCTGAGGGGAAGTGTGTGAGGAGCAGCTGAGGGCACTTGGTCTGTTCAGCTGGAGAAGAGGACACTGAGGGGAGATCTCACTGCAGTTACAACTTCGTTGTGAGGGGCAGAGGAGGGTCAGGCACTGATCTGCTCTGTGGGGATCAGTGGCAGGATCCGAGGGAATGGCCTGAAGTTGTGACAGGAAAGGTTTTGGTTAGATATTAGAAGAAGGTTCTTCCCCCAGAGGGTGATTGGGCACTGAAGAGGTTTCCCAGGGCAGTGGTCACAGCACCAAACCTGACAGAGCTAAAAGAGTATTTGGACAATACTTCCAGGCACATGGTGTGGCTCCTGGGGCTGTCCTGTGCAGGGCCAGGAGTGGGACTTTAATGTTCCTTTGGAGTTCCTTCCAACTCAGCATATTCTGTGATTCTATGAGTTGTGCTTTAACTGTATTTTCTATGGCTGAGTTTCATAAGGACTCTGTATCTATCGGGTTAAATAATTTCGAAGGTCAATTCCTCTGAAGGTGGCATCAGCCTGTACAATAATCTAATATCACCTGTCAGTGGAGTTGCTGTGGATCTCGGCATAATCTGCTGGAGGCAGGTGCATAAGGCTGAAAGCTGAAGCTGTGAAGACACTTCATGCATGTAACTGCACTGTGTGTTGTAAAGGCAAGACTGAAGTACTCTATAGTGACAAAAATCCTCTGCATGATGGAGAAAACAAAGTTTGCTTGTGGCATGGATATTGAGAAGAAATCAGTGACAAAGAAGAATACAAGGTGAAAGGTATGAAAAGGCTGGCAATAATCTTCACTCTTGTACTTCATGCACTGCTTTGGCTGATGTTCCATGGAGTAACTACTCCCTGCTGGGATGCAAAAATACCAGAGCAGCAGTAGCTTTAAATCTGTATGTATCCAGAAGGCTGAGAACACTTGGTAGTTTTGTGTTGCTCATATTCAGTAGAGTAAATTCATACTCTATGATGGTATTTCAAAATCTTGGATCCTGTCAGACTTTGGGGACTTTGAATTGCCTTAAATAACTGGGACATAGGCATTTCTAAGACTAACCAGCTAAGGAGAAAAAATTAGTTCAGAAATACATCTAAGCCTCATTTAATTTTAATCTAAACTTCTATGGAATTATTTAGTTATTTTGGGTATGTAAGACTTCTGTGTTTAAAAAAGAAAGGAAGAATTGGACAAAGATTCGCTTGGCAAAACTTGAAACTCTGTTTTTGAGAGGTAAAAATAAAGTGCCTGTGTTTCTTTATGTCAGTTATCTTTCCAGCAGTTTTATTAACTTTCCTACTACTTAAAAAAAATATTTTCTGCTACATGTAAGTTAAGGAAAAGAGGGCAAAAATCTCACTGTGGTTTCTGACAGATTCTGTCAATCATAGTAATATGCCCAGAGTAGAGCAGCTCTTTCACAGGAGGACTTATTCACACACGGAGGGATGACTAAGTGTACAGCAAGATGCACGGACATGTTACATTACACTAAAAGAGAATATTCTACTTTTAATTCACTCCTTCAATCAGATCCAGAGATGTATAGTAACTCAAAAGGCTGTTGTAGTGTGTAAGAAAATTGAACCAACCATTCAGGAACTCTCCAGCCCTAGGCAAGACTGAATCCAGGTAACGTCTGCACAAACAGGTGCCTCATATGCACTAAGAGGCTGGAAAAATGATAACTGGTTTTTAAAACACTGAAGTTACCTGTTTCTGGGTACGCTGGAGCAGTGTCAGCTTGGATTGAGGAATTCTCAACACTGGGGTCTTTCTTGCTGTGCTGGAGCCTTGTAAAGACTCTGAAGGGTATTCACGGGGTTCTGTGATGCTTTTAAAGGAGACATCAACTGATTGTGTTACACTAAGAAATCATGCAGCACATAAGTGCATGTGATCCTGAATCAATGAGTTGTCCCATTCTATTCTGCCTCCTGTCTCTTAGGACAAATTCCTGTAGCAGACACCTTACTAACCAGAAATCTCTTTCATGTGCTTTCCAGCATCTCATTCCCCAGTCTGTCCGTCCATCTGGGGTTGCCCCATCCCAGGTGCAGAATTTGGCACTTTCCGCTGTTGAACTTCACATGGTTGGTGATTTCCCAGCTCTCTGATCTGTCCAGGTCTCTCTGCAGGGCCTCCCTGCCTTCCAGGGAGTCAACAGCTCCTCCCAGTTTTGCGTCATCTGCAAACTTCCTCAGTATCCCTTCCAGTCAGTTATGAAGATATTGAAGAGCACAGGATCCAGATGGAGCCCTGTGGAACCCCACTAGTGACAGGTCCAGACTGACCCTGGTTTGCGAAGGGTCCTTAAAGTTCATCTCGTTCCAGCCCCCCTGCTGTGGACAGGGACACCTCCCTCTAGACCAGGTTCCTCAGGGCTCCATCCATCCTCAACTCAAACGCTTCCAAGGAATGGGACAGCTGGACCTTCTCTGGGCAACCCATTCCAGTGCCTCTGCTGTACTTTAGATAGCAGGAACCTGCTGTCCTTGGAGTGGTTTATATCTTCAGTCTGCTGCTACACCCCTGAGAGCCTGGATTTGTCTGGACTCTCCAGCACAGGTTGCAGGACAGATGCTGCACTCCAAATCTTTCCCTGAACGCTTTGCAGTTCTCTTCTTCAAGGAATTTGGGGGACTAAACCAATCAGGGTTTTTTGTTAATTTTATTTTTATTTTTTAAAATTAATATTTTTAAGTGCTTTCTCTCCCATTATGTCACATTAGATACATTTCATATCAATAGAGTAATATTAAGTTAATTAATGTCATGAAGCTGTTAACCTCTTTACAGGATTTGGAGCGTCTCAGGGAAAAGGTGTTATATAAAGGCAAAGATCTTCTCATACTAGTACTTTCATATGGAAGAGTGTATTTTTTAATTTCAAAGTTAATCTTCACAGTGTCTTCCTTAGGTCAAATCTTTTTACTCAGCAATTCAAGGATTTTCTCCTGATTTTTATTTCTTTTTCAAATTATAATTGATTTCCTTTTGTAATACAACATTCTGCTGGGCACGTCCGTAGACTTGTGTCCGATGGTGTTGCAAAATATTGTTCTCACCATTTTATAACTGTCTAGATGTTTTCAGAAATTTTTACTGAAATTCACCCCACCTCTTGGTAATGAGTTTATAGATTATATTTTTATAATGAAATTATTTTGCATTTTCTTTCTCTATTATTTACCATCTTGGCACAACTAAATATTTTATATTTCATGACACCTACAGGTTCTGCATTTTCTTTTCAGGAATACTGTTCTTAATGATTTTTTTTAAAATCGGAAAACCAATTTCTGCTACCTGTAAAAGATTATTAAAAATGAATTTATGTTAATACTTAAATTCACATGTCGTTATTGTGCCTGAATGTTTGCTTTTGTATTTTCTTCAAAAATTCAGGAATAAAATTCCCATGGGGTGAATGCATTGAAGCATTGCTCTGGAGAGCTGAGCTCCTTTTCAAGGCAGATTTTTCAATGGAGCTTGGGTAAATTGTTTAATTTCTCTTCATCTCATTTTTAAACCCGTGGCATTGAGCTGCTAAGAGTTTTATCTCTCTTTGTAAAATCAGTGATGGTTTGTTGAATAAGGAAAAATTATCTACTCTGTCTCAGTAGACGAGCTAGAAATTACTCAGTGAATATTAGACAGTAGGCTGGAAGAAAAGTAAAGGAATTATTCTTACACACAGTGATCCCTGTCCTGATGAACATTCTAAAGTGAGCAGGAGTTTTCCATTCCTCACAGCCCTGCTGCCCTTGGCAGACAGGCCAGTTGTCATCATCTGTAATGCAAGATGCATGTGACACTGAAAGGCCTAACTGTCAGTAAACGTGGAATTTTATGTCATGTCAGTATTTTTTTAATGAATTTTATGTTTGTCCAAAATATACAGAATCTTTCACCTGAGGATGAAATATGAGTTCTACTGCTGGTCTGGTGTGGGTTGGTATGTCCATGACTGGCTACTGAATTAAACACTGAAACCCCCCCAAAAAAACCCATTAAATCCTCACAAGAAGAGATATAAGAAGTATAGGAACCTTCTCCTAAGTGCAAACATACTGAAGGTCAAGTTCTTTGCAGGAATTTGTTCCAGGTGTGCAAAAGTTACCTCCTCATAGTCAGTCCATAAGAATGCACTTCACCACGTGGCATCTTGTGTGCTTTGGGTTATTCATTTTAGAACAAGCTATGCCTAGGTGGGTAGTTTCCTTGCAAAAATTTACCTTATCTAAAGAAGCTTTTCATTTATGCAGGTATTGGCAAGTAAACATCTACCCTCTGGAAAGAACTCATTAAATAGGGACATGTTAGTTTACAGGTTTAATCCATATGATATTTATTGGCTGTCATACAGCAATGACAGGCAGCCAACACACTATTCAGTGGACTTTTCCACCCATCTGTTTATCCATCTGTTACTTGAAAAATAGATTGCTTCCCCCCAAAAAAAAAAAAAATTAAAAAAAACCATTGTTCTGGCAGGCCACTGAGATAAAGATATATTGATGTATAGAACCTGTAATGGGGCCATCTGAAACATCCAGTAGTAGTATCTTGATATGAAAGAATACTGGTAACTAGTGTGCCTTTGATCCCCACACCAGCATACTTAAGGTATCATTAAAACAAACTCATAATGGACAAGATGAAATCACTGTTTTGTTGGGGAGAGAAGGAAGAAAGTTGCTTTCTGACCATCTTCTCAAGGAATATATTGCACAGCCTGGGTTGCTAAGATCACCATGCTTTGAAAAAAAGTAATTCTCATTTTTAATCAAACTGTCAATATTAATTTGTGCACATAGCAAGAACACTTCCAAAAGAGAATAAAGTTATTAAATTTTCATCAGGTGCTTAAAAGCTCCATTCATGTTATGCAAGTTGGTTTTACACTACAGATTTTTGAAGCCTGCAGTTTTAAATATTGCTATCTGATTGCTTCAAAATGTGTTATTCTCAGTAGCGAGAAGTTACGAATGTGTTTTCAAGGGAAAAAGTAAAAAGTCCAAACTTGGTGACTTCACATAGGTACGAGCTATACAGATGCAGACGAGTGATATTTCAGGCATTTATATTGTGTTGGTGCACTTATGCTGAGGGAGACAACAGAGTTATTACATTCCTCATTTTTGGTCAGCTCTAAGAAATGTGCATCAGAGTATATTCTTTACAGCCCATCCACTGACTGATTCACAGCACTCATATTAAAAATGCCTTAATAGAAGATTTGATATGACTTATTTTGGTGAGATGGTATTCTAAAAAATATGAAATCAATGATAATGACTGGCAAAAATTTCTGTGAGAAATCCTGGTTTGATTTTGGTAACATTTTTTTTTTTTTTCCCTGAGAAAGGTACAAATTGATAAACATATTGGTAAATATTTTCCAAAATATTAAGTGCTAGGGTCATTCATTTAAAGGTACAAAGAAACTCCTATAGACACTCCAGTTGATTCAAAGGAAGTTGGAAGTTACCTGTGTGATGGTGATGGAACACATGAGATGGTCCCTTCTTCAGCACAGTTACTGTGCTGTCCCTCTATAGAGGGAGGAAAAGGAACCTGTTGTCCCTTCAATTTATCCAGTATATGCTGCAATAGAGAACAGTAAGGCAAAGCAGAGATGAATCAAAGCACTATGGAGCAGGCTAATTCTTCTTCTTCTGATTTTTCAGCATTTCTTTCCATTTAGGATGGAGTGGTTACACCAACTGAGAAATGAAGATGACAACAAAGATAGGATGTTGTTTTATTACTTGCCCATCAGGCAAGCCATATGTAAGTATGACAATTTTCTTTAATTAAATTTGGATGAAAATGTTAATAGTAATTTACCAAAATGGATCATTGTTTAATATTTTCTAAGGTAGTTTATTCACAGATTTCACAACTACACATAATCAGCTCTAGACAAAGGTACCGTAGGATTTCCCCACACACACACCTTCTCTCCTGGGATGGCAGTATGGTTGTATGCAGCACATTGCACAATGGAACATTCATTGAAGACACAATTGAAAAACAGTTTTAGTCTGGAAAATGCGTCCTGTTTTCTACAGCACTGAAGAAATGCTATGAAAGAAGTGTAGAATGCAAGGCGAGAAGGAAATGGACAGCTTTTGTGTTCTAGTGTTTTTCTGGGAAATGTATGCTACTGAAAATAACCCGTGGACCATCATTCACTAAAGGGCTATGGTGAGATAGTGTTCATTTTTCTAGAAAGTAGTCAGTAAATACAAACCCCTCATCTTTATGGTCATGCTCCATGGTCAATCAAAGTGAACATCATGGTATGAATATATACAAACCTGGAAAGTTTTTGGCAAACTCTAAGGAAATACTTTCCTGGCATGAGTTTAAGTTTATAAGTGGGTTTAAGTAATGTAAGGGAATAATTTCTATGTTATAAAACTGAGAAAGAAAACTCCAAGGAATAACAATGTGTATGCAGGAACCTGAAGTAAAGTCACATGGCAGGTCACCAGAATTTTCTATGCTAGTTTCCCATGCTGATATGCTTGATGTGCAACACATGCAAGGTAACTTAACCCACCTGACACAGGCTGTTTCTGGCTCATTTGAACAATAAGACCTGAAAGTTTGAAAAATATCATATTCAGTCTGAGCCAAGAATGTCTAAAGAGTAATTTCCATGGCCATGCTCTGTAAGTGGTTATTCTGATTTTTTACCCAATAGCAAGTCATCAGAGTTTCTACCTGTCTGAGGATTTCTTGGTCCTCAGAAATTCCCAAAAAAATCATATGCAGGGAGGCATAATGCACTAGATGGCCCTTAAAATCTTACACATTTTGTAGAATACTTATTATTTCAGTTGCTGCTGAGCAGAGTAAACCCCTGATGTGTTTGTGCTCATTAAGGGCTTCTTCAGAAATACATAAAGAACTCACTGTCACCCTTCTTTGCCTGGAGTTGCAGCTTGATATGTACATGTGTACCACTTCATGCAAGAACAGCTTCTCTAAGCAGGCTATGCCAAGGCTTAGTAAGCTCCAGTAAATATTTTTTAGTGGGTCTTCTGCAGGCCAGATTACTTCATGTCTATTAATTGCCTTTAGGGTATGTTATGTAATTGTAGTTCCTTGGATATCCTGTTCAGTAATTTCTAGGGTAGCTCAAAAAATGGAGTCAAACTTTAGTGTTAATTCTTCTATGAATGTAATAGTTTGATAATTATTAGCACAGAGGGAAAGCAGTGCTTGGTAGTAAGCAGGTGACTACTAATGCAGAAAGGGAAAGCTTGAAGGAGTGAAAAGAGAAAGAAACTAAAGATAAAAGCCAAAATAGCTATAAAAAAGAAAGACAAGTAAGAGCTTTCAAATATTTTGTGCTTGGAGCTGGATTATTTTATCTCTTATGTAATAGTTACCTAAGTAATTTACCCAAGTATCAACACTGAGCAACACTGAGTCCTTTCAAAAAAACTCCACTATTTTGGTTTATATTTACTGCTTTCTCAGAGTCCTGATTTTGCTTAACTCTTTGTTATTCTTTCATTTCCTCTCACTGATGGTAGGAAACTTTGAATTTAACAGTCTCCCTGTGCTTGAATTGTCTTCCACCTTCATCATTGTGGTCTTTGACCAAAAAAGTTAATTACTGTTTCAGTGTGCATTACATTTTAAAATATCTCACCTGGAAATGTGGATCTCTGTTTATACAGTGTTATAGAAGATGTTCCTTCAGATCTAAAAGCACTGTACTGATTTTAGTATATTTGGATCTACTACTACTAGCTCAGACGGAAGAGCCAAAATTTTCCTGCAGAAAAGATAAAATCTGAATCCTAATAAGTGCAGAGTTCCAATTTGTCATGCCTCCAAAACTGTGAGCATCTGCAAACTAAGTGAGAACTATGTTCCTAGAGGAGAGAGCAATTTTCTTAGTCATATTTTTTTAAAAATCAGCAAGACAGAGATTTACATATTCACTTGGGAGATCAATAATAAAATGTTAAATTTAAGCTTTGCTCAGGTATAATTCCGATTCCTAGAGAAATGATATGTCTGAAAAAAATACTCTTCCCATCCTAATACAAAATGCAAACCCTCTCAATGGCCTCTTTGTGCTCTGGACTGGGAAAGATAGACCAGATAACAGGTTATTTTTGACTAGTAGTCTCTTCTGCTGCCCAGGAATCATAGAATCATAGAAAGGTCTGGGTTGGAAGTGACCTTAAAGATCATCTCATTCCAACCCCCCTGCCATGGCCAGCGACGCCACCCACTAAACCAGGTTGCTCATCCAACCTGACCTTGAACACTGACAGGAATGAGGCATCCACATCTTCTCCGGGCAATCTCTGCCAAGGCCTCACCTCCCTCACATGGAAGAATTTCTTCATGAGACCTAATGTAAATATCTACTCCTTTATTGTGATTGGGAAAGATTATGGAGAACTCAGCAAAGCCCACTGTCTGGGGAGTTCACTGTTTCAGTTGTCCTGTAGGATCTGTTTCTTTGCCTGGGTTGTCTGCTTAGTTACAGGTATCACAATTGCTCTGTATTTTCTCCTGGGTGCTAATATGCATCTATACCCATTGGTTTAATTGGCTTATAAATTGCAATAATTTTAAACCACACTTTTTAAAAAAGGAGTGGTCTAAAAAATGTCTGTAATTTCTCACTGTGGATCATGTAAGAGAGGTTGCTTGGCACTGCAGAGCAACTGGAGCAGTGCTGGGGATTTGTTTTCATTGTGCCACCCAATGCTGACATCTGCATTCATTTATAGGACCCTACCACATCAGATTCATGAAGGTCCATAGGTTGAAATTTGGGTAAATTGAGAGATATGTCTCACTGTCAGTAAGGTACATAACTTAACCCAGGGATCATACTGTTAGCTTCCATTGAAAAAGAACAGAAAAATTGTAATGAGATCCAAAAGCAAATGTCAGAGAAGTTCATGCATGAAGGCTTTTAAAAGTCCAGGAAACAATCTTTCAGCTTATCTTATGCTTACTTTTCATCAGCCAACACCTGGATCTCCCTTAGCCTTAAACCTCTGTGATATTAATGGTTGACCTTTGCTCTCTAGTTGTTCATTTATTCCACCTTCTGTCTAAGAAAAATGCATACAGTCCTTTATCTTATGTCCTAGTCTGAAGGGAATTACATAAATGTGTTGGTAAAACTCAAAGAATCTACAAGAATTATGTTAGGAAACCAGTTGTATTGTCTTTTTTTTTTCCAGTTGAATTACTATTTAGGATTTCAGTGTGACTGTTTCTGCTTCCTTTAGTGATAATATTTTTGAGTGAAACAGGCTAAGGACAAATTCAAAACTAGCTCCTTACTGCACAGACCCGTTTTGTCTTAGAGACGTGTTTGCAAAGCTGTTTGTCTCCTGGTAGTCACACATTAGGAGACATCTTTGCATGTAGAACACTTGTGTGAAAACTTGTGAGACAGATCTGATCTGTGAGGTAACATGGATGTTAATTAATCACACATAATTGGTTTAGTCACTGTATGTATCTCTGAGTTCTCACATAT
Organism: Scytalopus superciliaris; assembly: GCA_013400415.1. Taxonomy (NCBI): domain Eukaryota; kingdom Metazoa; phylum Chordata; class Aves; order Passeriformes; family Rhinocryptidae; genus Scytalopus; species Scytalopus superciliaris. The sequence goes on along the minus strand of VXBX01001702.1, from coordinate 1,362,767 downwards.
TCCAGGAGGATGGAGCAGCAGTAAAAGTAGGTCTACAGCCTGCTCTGGGACCAGGTACTTTTTTTATTTTCTTTCAAAAAAGAAGTTACCATGGCTATTGCTACTGTTGTGAGGTTTGACAATCTCATGCCTGGTTTTCTTAATTTTAAAAAGTTGATAAATCCTGTTTAATTTCTTGAATTATCTGTCAAATTAATATGGTACTCAGAATGGTGTCTTTATTTGACTTTGGTCATACTTCTGACACCTGAAGTAAGATGGAAGAAGAAAAATCAGTTACATTGATTTTTCTTCGTGGCTTGTTGGGTGGTTGTTATGTGAAGAGAGGAAAGAAAGGTGCTCTGGAACAGAGATTTCAACTTTATTGTGGCAGAACTGCATCCACTTAAAGTCATGATGATTCATTGTTTGTAAAAGATCTATTTTTAGTTGGCCTGAATTATATGGAGATTAAAGAGAATCATTAGCATAAAATTCCCCTTGAAGCTTCTGCAGTTGGTATAATACAAAAGACTTTGATAAGATCTCTTCAGCCTAGATAACTTTGGAGAATCCCTAAGTGTGTGCAGAAGGGAGATTGGTAACTGTACAAAGGCTTTTGTGGGTCAGTGATCTGTTCCTCTGAGCACAGTGCAACTTTTTATACAAATTGCACTCCAAAACAATGCTATTTAGAAATAACACTGTCAGAGGAAAGAAACTGAAAGATAAAGGGGGGAAAGGGGTAAATTTATAACTATGGAGAGCACTGACCTCTTTAAGAAAAGCATTGATGCTGGGTTTTGCTGTTTGCTCTGTTTTCTCCATACAGATTGGACACTTCTTTCATTTCACTGTTTCTGTCCAGGCTGTTGTTTCTTGTCACATAAGCATGACCACAGCTGGTGTAATTGCTATGTGGTGCTTGCAGATTGCAGCAGATAGGAAGACCAGCTATGCAGATTGTGCGAGCATCTCTTCATTTATTAGCACGCCACCACAACAGAAGTCTGAAGACATTTGTTAAAGTACCTAAGCTGCAACAAGTATGAAATATGATGAATGTGGCAGAATGTAGAACTGTTACAAAGCACTTTTAACAGGTACAACTTGCATGTCATAATATAGGGCATTTGTGCAAGGATCAAGATTTAATATCCTAGCAAAAATGTATTTGGTGGGGAAATCCAAAGGATGATAATGTGTTTTGTTTCAAAGAAGAAAAGCTTAATAGTAAACTTTGGAAATCTTAACAGCAAAATTTAGAAATCATATATGAAAATACGCATAAATTACCTCTGTACTTGACTGAACAAGAAACCTGCATTGTATAGATTCTCATAATACCGAGAAATGTAATGTCTCAGTATATGTTGTCATATCTCAGTGTGGCCTACTGGCATACTGGTTAATTCTTAAATGAAAGTTTAATCATAGTAACAATAATTTCTCCAATAAAATCATCTCTGAAATGCCCTTATAGTTTTGTCCTGAAAAGACACTTCCTTCTCAGGTTTTTAAATAAAGTACATTTGCTGTTAGAGGACAGTAATAAAAATGAAAGTGAAATCAAACAGCAATCAGGAGGAATATGAAGACATAAGTCTGAGTTTTCATTACAAAAGGGCTGAGATTCATTGGAAATGTATGTATGTGGAAAAAATACTTAGGTAAAGAATTGCAGTAATTCTTGGTTACTGGAGAGACTGTTAATATGTCTTCTCACATTATGCAAAAGCAGCAAACAAGAATAAGGGTCACAGCTTTAAGAAGAGTTGTTTGTAGCGTCTGTTAGAGTGAGCAAAATGTCACAATATGTAGTCTCCGGAAGGAGCAAACAGACCATTAAATCTTGGATGAATAAAGCAGGTTTTCAAACTGCTGCAGGTTTTTGTCTTTTTGGAACCAGTACAGCAGTGCTTGGGGTTGTGGCTGTGATTATGTCAAAGCAATTGGACACTAAGTTTTAGTGGGACTAAAATTTGCCTCATGGTGCCAGAAGGAAGGGCTGGTTTGAAAACTGTTTCATGTAAAGAAAGAGACCCACCAGCTGCAAAACAGGTGGTAACCCACCAGGGGCAGCTAGGTATGAAATCATGGCTCTTTATTTGGATTACAGTGAAAGGAATAAGACCAAGGATAAAAGGTAGAACAGCAGACTCAGAGGAGCAGCCTCCTGACTTTTTATTAGGGCTTTTGTAAATGAAATTGGGGTTAGGTTATATGCTGGAATAATGGAGATCCCAAAGGCTGAACATGTAATGTGGGCCTTGCAACCAGGAGCATGCCTGCTCAATGTGTTGAAAAGTTCTCATTGGTGTTAAGATACGTTGTATTTATATATTTTATGTGTGTGTGTGTGTGTGTATTTCTCCTTTATTTCTTCAGTAAAAGGAACTCACACTGTTACTACACTGAAGGATCTGGTAGAGCTGCCCTTCCCGTGGTTCCAACCTACCCCTGTGGTTCCATCGTGAAACACAATTTTTTGGTCCTTTTAGAAAACTGGGAATTGAAGAATGAGGTGGAACAATCTGCTCTGCTATATCACCTCCAAGAAAAATGTAAGGCTGCAAACAGCACAACTGAAGTTATTTCAGATCTTCCATTCAAGACAAAAGTCAATTTAAAAGATGGTAACAGTATTCTTCCTGTATATTAGTTTATTATGTTATTGAAAGAAGAGAGCATCGCATGTGTCATTTTCACAAAAGCTTTTATCTGGGCCTCAAAAATTCAGTATAAATCTAGCATTGCACAAAATGGGGGTTTATGGTTTATAGGCAGTGCCAAGATGTAAATCCTCTCCAGGAGTAACAGGGAATATTTCCCAGCATTGAAATTCAGTTACCTATGCTATTTCCTGTTAAAGTATTCCTGGCCTCTTTTGTTTGGCCTGGTCAGACAGTGTTTTCCCTGATAGTTTCTTGGACACAATGTCGCTGGCACAGGTCAGGGATCGCTCCCAACTGGCAGCTGAAAGCAGTCCAGTTTGGGTTGTTTGTTTTTTTTTTTTTGAAAAAGGTAATTTAATCTTGTAAGAGCAGAAAGACTTTTTTAGTGGTCATGGTGAGAGAAAACAATCCCAGATAATATTTAGTTTGGTTATAGAAATCTTTTATATAAGTACCCTTTTCAAGTGGTGTTATGCTCTCAGATCTTCCTGTGTTTGGACAATTTTGTCAAATAGGAAATACAAGTGCTCTAGAATTGGCACTGTTTGTGAAGTGCAGAGTTGCAAAGTTTTCCTGGCCCTGCCATGGAAAAGATACTAAGATTAAATTTANATATATATATATGTACACACTGAAATATTGTTATATCAAATGGGGAGGGAGGATGAGTGATAGGAAGGAAGAAATGAAAAAAATTGACTCTCTTAGCTTGTAGAGAAAAACAAAGCTTTCCAGGATGTGAGGTTTCAACATGCACCAATAGCCTGAGCATTCTGAGAGCATCTGAAAAGGCAGAGGAAAAAGCACTGAAAATTCTTTGGTCCTTTGTGATTTGGATAACTAAATCATAGCTACAGCTTGATGATTCTTTAGGGGTAGGTATTTTTAAGGCTGAAAGACACGGAATTATGAAAGGATTTTTGTGAGGTTGGGTCTGCATGTTGCAAAAGAGCAAGAACCTTTCCTACTCAGTCAACTGACGCACATGTGGGTGGTTTCACCAGGGCACCACTGACATGTGCTGCCTGTGGCAGGAGATTAAGGAGTTAACTCAATTCCTTAAATGAGATGGCATATGTGATTGGCTTCCCAGAATCCTCTTCAAGAGAGCTGTCAACATGTAGTGATCTCCTAAGTAAACATCAAACCCTCATTGTTGAGCAATAAAATATTTTCACTGTACTGAGATAGTTTTTACTACCAACTAGTGGTAGAACTCTTGCAAGTAAGAGTGAGTGCTGCTTCTCATGTCCTTGTTTGGACAGGAGTATTAGAATTTCATTAATAACACTGCTAATATATGAACCATCATATTTCTTCTATTCCCAAGATTTTGATTTGCTTTTACAGAATTTTCAGGGTTGCTGATCTATAGTGGTCTGTTCTTTCAATGTGATACTGGAACTGCTTCTTTGCAGTACCATGTGTGCTCACTTCCTAGTTTGAGTTACTCCAAAACTACTCCAGACCCCTCATATTTCTTTTGTTATGACTTAAAACACTTTCCAAAGCTATTTTTAAAGTAGAAGTAACATCTGGCTGGTGTGTTTAAAATCTGTCTGCAGCAGATAATGTAAAAATGACCCTGGCCCTGAATTTAAAGGAGAGGGGGGAGGGTGGGAAACCAGGTGAACACTGTGCTGGTAAGAACAGAGCTCATTCTCTGTGCAAAGAGGGAAAAACCCTCACCTTCTCCATGGACAACTTTGAGGCTAGAGTTGCTTGAAAAATTTTTCTGAATGATGCAAGACTGAGCTCATGAGAGTCGAATCAAGTCCAGCTCAAGAGCAGAAGCAAGAGTCCTGCTGGGAATCCTGTTATTTACTGACTCAGAACAAATACAGTGATAAAATGTGACCATTTTAAAGTCCAGGTACTCCTGGAAAGGAGGATGAACCAGCTGACCCACTGTGGTCCCTTCCAAACTTACTGTTCAGTGATTTAAAATGGTACAATGAATAAAAGGGTAATTGAATTAGTTGTAAATTCATACTTCATTGCTTTCATCACACATTTGAACTGGGGAGCTACTTATTTCTTGCATTTCACTGTCACTGTGATTCATTTTGTTATATCTTACTGTTTTATTAAAAATTAACAGCTGCCATATGGGAACAAAGTCACGAAGCTGTGAAGAACCTATTGGTGCCAACTGAAATTCAAAGAAAGGTGTTGCTTCAGTAGACATTGAAATTTAACATGGTAAGGGGGACACTGACTGTATCTCTGTTTTGCTTACAGGTCCTTCTTTCTTGTTGTTATAGCTGTAAATTACTTAAACAGTGTTCTACTGATATTTTGGAGTCTCTATTTCTGACTTCAGGTTTGTCTAATTTGCACATGGCTCAGCTGAATATTGTTTTAGTACAATTTTAAAACTTGAAGAGAAAAATTGTAGTAAATTCAATATATTGGAACCACAGTGGCTATATTAATTTGTCACTCCTTTTATCCTTCCTTCACCACAAAGAACCACAGAGTAATCCTGTGCTGCATGGGCTTCTTAGAGGCAACCATGACCACCTTGTGGCTCCAGTGAGTGAGGCTGCACCTCTCTTTTCTTCTTCCCAGGTGTTTCTAAGAAAATTCTCACTCACTTAATGTTATCTTGGTGTGACAAAGAAGCACCGCCTGTGTACATTATTCTGTCTTTGGTTAGAGATAAATGACAGAAGTAGATCTGTACAAATGGGGTCTGAATGAGGGATTGCCAATCCTCTGTTTTAAAAGAATTTTTGCAGAGTAAAGTATGATGTCAATTTGAAAGGGTTTTGTGGGAAAAATGGCTTGAGGTTTGTTTGGTTGTTGGGTTTTGGTGGTTGTTCTTTTTTTTTTTCCGTTCATTTTTTAAAAATTTGTTTTTATTTTTTTCCTGGAAAGCTCTGAGTCTTCTAGCTGCACACAGATTGAGCATGTAGATGCATTTCACCCTAAATAGTTTTTTTGTAAAATTGGAAAATGCTTTGTTACTTCAGGTTTTTATGCTATACTAATACAGAAATCTAATACAAAATCTAGTGTAAACAACGCTATCAGTATTTAATTTGTGATTGAATTTTATATAAGGTTGCTGGGGAGGAGCTAAGGTTGTGTGTGGGCACTGCTTTGAGCAGACACAGTGTTTCAGAATGTAGCTAGAGTGTAGATAACAACACCTGGTGTTTATCCAAGATATGCAGCTGCTGGCTGGGAAAGGCCAAGAAGGCCAAGGGAACCGTGATAAGCTCAGGATGAGAAAGTAGAAATAATGAGATAGACAATTAGCAGTAACAAGACACAGTGAGTGAACTGCCAACCAATCACGGTCTGAATGGGAGCGAATGGACAGCGGCCTGTAGCCAATTGCTTTGCATATAGAAACGTGTGTACGGTAGTAAAATAGGTATATATATCAGTAGAAGTTTCGAATAAAGTTGGATTTGAATATGCATCACATTGATGTGTCAAGTTCATTCCCGCTCATGAGATTAATCCCCGGCAGTTGTGTATGAAGAGCTCATTTTGCTATTATAGAGAGTCTTTCATGTTGAATTAACAGAAGGCCTTCAAGAGCTCTACCAAATTTTACTTTTCATAGGTCAGCCTTTAAACCAAGGCAGTCACAAAGGTCATTTAGGAAATCCCTTCCTAATGAAGCAACCAGCAGTGCCCTTACCAACAGAGAAGCACTGCTGTCAGTCAATTCTGTACTTTCACCCTGAGGGGAGAGGCAAGCAAGCTGCATTTGCCTCACAGAAGCATGCACAGAAATGGCAGATCTTACCAAGGTGCACCAGTGTCTTACATCTATAAATCTTAAAGCTGAAGTGGTTGCAATTTTCTGTGCTTATATAATCAAATCCAAGCAGTAGCTCTCACAGGACAGTCTGAACTGCTACTAGGCAGAGGCTTAGTGGGGAGAGTGGCAGTCCTTGGTTCTCCATCTTGTGTTTCCCAGCAGCTTAACTTTGCTGAATGATTTTTTTGTCAACCAAATAACTGATTTATCTAGTGATAATTGTTGTAAGTAAAGCTTATTTACACAGAAAGATGACATAAAGGCATGAGTAAAAGCTGTGTGTATGATATCTGTAAATGGTATGTATAGTGGAAAAAAACAGTACGTAGGTATTTTATTAAGGTAGTTCTCAGAAGGAAACATCTGGTTTTTAATTTTAGACCAAAAATTCTATAATGATATGATGAATTAAAGTCAAATTATGGTTATTAAGGTAGCTGGTGCTGCAGGTATAACACAATACTAGACACTGAAGAGAAGTTTGTTTCACAACAGTTTTATTTTCCTAGATAATATTTCTTTTGAATATCATAGAATTATGTTCAGTGAAGAATGACTTCAAACTGCCTGATTCCTCCATAATTCGCCTAGAAGATTATGGAAGTTTTTTTGTGCATTTCCAGATATCAGCTTTTGGGAATGGATGGCTGTGTTGTCAATTATTTACATATAGTTTCTGATACTGTGACAATATTGTGATATCTGTTGTTGTCTATGTAAATTTAAGCAGTATAAATATACTCTGATGTAGTTGATTCACTTTTTTTTTTTTCACTTGACACAGATCTACCCTTTTTTGAAAGCAGTGAATTAGTATTTCTAATGCCCTTATTCACAAAAATTCTGTTCTCAAGGTGAAAACAAGTGCCAAGCTCCAAAAGTTATATTGAAATGATGTCGGTGTGTTATATTTAGGAAAACTGCATAAGTAAAGCAAATTTATAGACACTTTGCTGCTTGTAACAGATCTGTGGTGTGTATTTCCATCAAATCCTAAACCCTTTGAATCCCATTTTATGACAGCAATAGATAAATCGAGTGATGACTAACAGAATGTCCCTTCCCAGTGCCACAGAAAAAGTCTCAGCCTATTGCAAAGTCTCAAGTGGGGGCCAGGAGTTTGTAACTTTACCTTGTTCTGCGAAGCTTTTCTGTGTAGTCTGTGTGTGTTACTTTAAGAAAGCTTGAGGGAGACCCCATATCTACCCTGCAGATCCTGTGAAACATTTGGGAATTTCAACACAGTTCTTTACTCACTACTGACTCTAAAAGAGCTCTGTGTATGTGTTATTTCACTTAAAAACAAAACAGTAAATCAACAAGCTTTGCATTCCAGAGCAAAATAATGCCTGGCTCCTTTTGTGGCCAGTCACTTCAAACCTTCATCAAATAAACACTGGTTACTTGATGTGTTTTGTGCTTTGTTAGGTAGCCCAGGTTTTCTTGCCATGTAAGTTATTACTTTTCTTCAGCTACTGCAGTAACCTTGCCATCAGGGAGTAGGAAATGCTTGTTTCGCTTTCATTGTAGTATATTATTTGAATGCTTGTAGCCCTTTCTTCAGTGAATTCTTGGTGTGCAAACCATTAAAGGCAGCTAACGGCCACTGCCTGTTATCTGTGCACAGAACAAGTTGTGCTGTGGTTACAATTTCTATTCCAGTTTCCCAGCTTGAAGTCTATTGGGGTAGAAATTGTACCATTGAGAAACTAATATATTAATTTCAAACTGTGTAATTAATTGCACTTTAATTCTCTCTGATTATTGGACAGTGCTGTATATCTGAAAGTCATTAAACTCTTAATACAACAAGGTATACAAGTTTCTTTCTGAAAGCCTACCGAGGACAGTTCTGTCGAGGTTTTTCTGCCTACTCAGATTCCAACTTTGCAAATTTCTGTTTTTCAATACAGAAACAGTTTATATATCGTAAGCTTTTGGAGACATAAATACTACATTTTTAAGTGGCCCAAAACTGCATACACACTTTTTTTTTTTTACCCCCAGGACTAACCAAAAAAAAAAAGCTATCTTTATCAGATTTGCATTCAACTTCATACTTCCTTTCTCACAGCAAATCTCATCCTACTCAACCTTAGTTCTATGTACACCTGTTACTACTTGTCCTTTTGCAGTCCAACAATTGCAGCCAAGAATACAGATCAAGGTGAAATCCCACCTACTGTATTTTAAATTAGATAATAGTGAAATCACAACATTTCTCAGAAAAATCATTTGAGAAGGCAGTGAAGATAGACCACTGAAGCATGATGATGACAAAAAAATAAATGCACAATCATCAACAGCAAAGCCCACAAAACACCCCCAAATATTTGAGCAAGGGAGGAATGGTTTCTCTGGAATTTGGGGAAAAATAAAGTAGGTCAGAATTTTTATTCTGGTTTGGTTAATTCTTTCCTCCCTCATATTTGCAGGGCAAGGGGATGGGAATGGCAGGGAAAGAGAAGAGAGAAAAGTGAAATGGAAAGGAAGGAGAGAAACACAGTCAACCAACAGCCACCAACAGCCTCTGCAGTTTGCCAGCTGCCTGATCATCATGGGCTGGCAGTGCTGACTTCAAAGTGGGACTTAGCAGTGAAGGGGTACTTGAAAGAGGCCAAGGAGGCAGTATTTGTCTTTTTTTCTGCAAGGGAAGAGGGTGTTCCTACTGCACAGTGAGGAAGAAAGTACACATGTGCTTGAAGGAAAGCAGATAAGCAGTTAAAAGAAAATGGTATCACTGGGAAAATAAGAGGTGAGTTGCCTTGAGAACACCAGAGAAGAGCTGATTCTCTGAGTGAAGGGTTGGTGACAAAGCTGTTGATTCCTGGGGCTTTGCAAAAATATCTTATGGGCTGGATTGTGAGATATTGCTCTGCTTTCCCTGATCTGACTGAAAAGACAAACATAACTGACATGTGTATAACTGTGTAATTAATGTGTGTTCTCTTCATGCCTAAGAATAACTTTTAGAAAGCAGTGAATGTGGCAATTAGATTTATTTCAATGTTCACAGGTGTAACTGTTTTTAGCAGTACAGCTAATACCTACACACTTATGTATACGGTCACAGATAGATGGAAGGGAGGTGGTTGTTCTCTTCCCTTTCTCCTAAGTTATTTTGTTCTGATTCACAGAATCACAGAATATTCTGAGTTGGAAGGGACCCACAAGGATCATCCAATCCAGCTCTTAAGTGAATGGTCTGTACAGGGATCAAACCCACAACTTTGTCATTATTAGCACCAAGCTCCAACCAACAGAGCTAATCTCAGGGTTGTTCATCACAGTCCTCGTTCTTCTCTACACTCCTACTCTACCAGTTGCAAGGTTTAAAAAATACTAGCACTACTTCACCTTTCTCTGCCCTACTGCCTGAGCTGCACTGAATACTGAAATAGCTCATCTATGTGTTCTCTTTGTTTATTTTCCTTCACTAAGTAAAGCATACTTATTTATAGAAGTGGAGTACTGGCAGTAAAGACTACATTCCTCAAAATAGATGCTTTCACTCCATAAAAGTAGTCTTTAGAAACAGTAAAATGGTCAGAAACTGAAAGAGCCAAACTTGTAATGTGCTTAACTTAAGAACAAGTATGGGCGTGATTTTCATTTGTTGTGCGGGGTCCTATTTTTTGTGCTGCATTAAATGACTGTAGGCGGTCTCTGCCACTAGTTCTTAATTAAGGACTTGTCTGTGCCTAGAGGTAAGACTTTGGAGAACTGTGATGTATACGGCAGAGAGGAATGCTTAAGAGGAGAGCCTTATTTAAGCTACTATTTTTCTTCTGATCTGATGTTTAGTCTTTTTTTCCCACATGCCAAAGGAAGAATTGTTATAGCAGCTAAACTTTAAAGATTGAAGCATGCTCAGTGTAGAAAATGTAGAAAGAACACAGGAANGCATACACCCTTTTTTTTTTTTCCCCCCAGGACTAACCAAAAAAAAAAAGCTATCTTTATCAGATTTGCATTCAACTTCATACTTCCTTTCTCACAGCAAATCTCATCCTACTCAACCTTAGTTCTATGTACACCTGTTACTACTTGTCCTTTTGCAGTCCAACAATTGCAGCCAAGAATACAGATCAAGGTGAAATCCCACCTACTGTATTTTAAATTAGATAATAGTGAAATCACAACATTTCTCAGAAAAATCATTTGAGAAGGCAGTGAAGATAGACCACTGAAGCATGATGATGACAAAAAAATAAATGCACAATCATCAACAGCAAAGCCCACAAAACACCCCCAAATATTTGAGCAAGGGAGGAATGGTTTCTCTGGAATTTGGGGAAAAATAAAGTAGGTCAGAATTTTTATTCTGGTTTGGTTAATTCTTTCCTCCCTCATATTTGCAGGGCAAGGGGATGGGAATGGCAGGGAAAGAGAAGAGAGAAAAGTGAAATGGAAAGGAAGGAGAGAAACACAGTCAACCAACAGCCACCAACAGCCTCTGCAGTTTGCCAGCTGCCTGATCATCATGGGCTGGCAGTGCTGACTTCAAAGTGGGACTTAGCAGTGAAGGGGTACTTGAAAGAGGCCAAGGAGGCAGTATTTGTCTTTTTTTCTGCAAGGGAAGAGGGTGTTCCTACTGCACAGTGAGGAAGAAAGTACACATGTGCTTGAAGGAAAGCAGATAAGCAGTTAAAAGAAAATGGTATCACTGGGAAAATAAGAGGTGAGTTGCCTTGAGAACACCAGAGAAGAGCTGATTCTCTGAGTGAAGGGTTGGTGACAAAGCTGTTGATTCCTGGGGCTTTGCAAAAATATCTTATGGGCTGGATTGTGAGATATTGCTCTGCTTTCCCTGATCTGACTGAAAAGACAAACATAACTGACATGTGTATAACTGTGTAATTAATGTGTGTTCTCTTCATGCCTAAGAATAACTTTTAGAAAGCAGTGAATGTGGCAATTAGATTTATTTCAATGTTCACAGGTGTAACTGTTTTTAGCAGTACAGCTAATACCTACACACTTATGTATACGGTCACAGATAGATGGAAGGGAGGTGGTTGTTCTCTTCCCTTTCTCCTAAGTTATTTTGTTCTGATTCACAGAATCACAGAATATTCTGAGTTGGAAGGGACCCACAAGGATCATCCAATCCAGCTCTTAAGTGAATGGTCTGTACAGGGATCAAACCCACAACTTTGTCATTATTAGCACCAAGCTCCAACCAACAGAGCTAATCTCAGGGTTGTTCATCACAGTCCTCGTTCTTCTCTACACTCCTACTCTACCAGTTGCAAGGTTTAAAAAATACTAGCACTACTTCACCTTTCTCTGCCCTACTGCCTGAGCTGCACTGAATACTGAAATAGCTCATCTATGTGTTCTCTTTGTTTATTTTCCTTCACTAAGTAAAGCATACTTATTTATAGAAGTGGAGTACTGGCAGTAAAGACTACATTCCTCAAAATAGATGCTTTCACTCCATAAAAGTAGTCTTTAGAAACAGTAAAATGGTCAGAAACTGAAAGAGCCAAACTTGTAATGTGCTTAACTTAAGAACAAGTATGGGCGTGATTTTCATTTGTTGTGCGGGGTCCTATTTTTTGTGCTGCATTAAATGACTGTAGGCGGTCTCTGCCACTAGTTCTTAATTAAGGACTTGTCTGTGCCTAGAGGTAAGACTTTGGAGAACTGTGATGTATACGGCAGAGAGGAATGCTTAAGAGGAGAGCCTTATTTAAGCTACTATTTTTCTTCTGATCTGATGTTTAGTCTTTTTTTCCCACATGCCAAAGGAAGAATTGTTATAGCAGCTAAACTTTAAAGATTGAAGCATGCTCAGTGTAGAAAATGTAGAAAGAACACAGGAATTTCTTAGAGATATTTTGTGTCTTCAAGTGAGCATGTGCAGGAGGTAAATGAGGTAAGTATGAGACTGCTCCCAAATCCCAGTGCCACAAAGCAAACATTAGCTTCAAAGCATACTGACTCCTCAAAATAGATGAAGATATTCACTCTAGAGTTACAGTGTGCACATTTTTTTTCCTTTCTTGTAATCTGATTCACGGAAATTAGAGTTACTTTTGCTTTCTTTTTGTCTGAAAAATCATGGGCTGAAAAACTCAGAGTCCAGTCTGAAGTTCATCACAGAGTCAGAGAGTATGCTGAGTTTGAAGGGTCCCAGAAGGATCATCGAGTTCCACTCCTGGCCCTGCACAGAACCATCCCCAAGAGTCACACCATAAGCCTGAGAGTATCATCCAAATGCTCCTTGAGCTCTGTCAGGTTTGGTGCTGTGACCCTGCCCTGGGGAGCCTCTTCAGTGCCCAACCACCCTCTGGGGGAAGAACCTTCTGCTAATATCCAACCAAAACCTGCCCTGACACAACTTCAGGCCATTCCCTCGGGTCCTGTCACTGGTCCCCACAGAGCAGAGATCAGTGCCTGATGCTCCTCTGTCCCTCACAAGGAAGCTGTAACTGCAATGGGGTCTCCCCTCAGTGTCCTCTTCTCCAGCTGAACGGATCAAGTGCCCTCAGCTGCTCCTCACACACTCCCCTCAAGGCCCTTCACCATCTTCATTGCCTCCTTTGGACACTCCAATAGCTTGATACCTTTCTGATATTGTGGCACCCAAATCTGCACACAATATTACAGGTGAGACCACCCCAGCACAGAGCAAAGCAGGACCATCTCCTCCCTCTCCCAGCTGGTGATGCTGTCCCTGATGTCTCCTCAGGACAGAGATGGCCCTCCTGGCTGCCAGGGCACTGCTGACTCATATCCAACTTGCCCTGGACCAGCACCCCAGGTCCATTTCCATGGCACTGCTTTCCAGCATCTCACTCCCCAGTCTGTCTGTACATCTGGGGTTGCCCCATCCCAGGTGCAGAATCCGGCACTTTCCCCTGTTGAACTTCACATAGTTGGTGATTTCCCAGCCCTCTGATCTGTCCAGGTCTCTCTGCAGGGCCCCCCTGCCTTGCAGGGAGTCAACAGCTCCTCCCAGTTTTGTGTCATCTCCAAACTTGCTCAGTATTCCTTCCAGTCCTGTGTCCAAGTCATTTATGAAGATGCTGAAGAGCACAGGGCCCAGAGGGAGCCCAGTGGAACCCCAACTAGTGACAGGTGGCCAGCCTGATGTCCCCCCAATCACTGTTACCCTTTGTGCTTGACCCATGAACCAGCTGCTCACCCACCTGATGTCTTTATCCAGCTGTGCTGGACATTTTGTACAGAAGGATTTTGTGAGAGGCTGTATCGAAATCTTTACTGAAATCCGAAAGGATTACCTCAGCTAGCTTCCCTTTATTAACTAGGTTGTGTTTGGAAGAATTATTATAGTGAAAAACCTTTGTACCAGCTGTGCTATTTAACAGCTTAAACGACAGCAAGTTTAAGTCAGTTACTATAGTGTTGGCAGGCATGGTTGTAAAAAGAATTCTGTTTTCACATCTGGATCTGTAATGCTGAAGTNTGTAGAAAGAACACAGGAATTTCTTAGAGATATTTTGTGTCTTCAAGTGAGCATGTGCAGGAGGTAAATGAGGTAAGTATGAGACTGCTCCCAAATCCCAGTGCCACAAAGCAAACATTAGCTTCAAAGCATACTGACTCCTCAAAATAGATGAAGATATTCACTCTAGAGTTACAGTGTGCACATTTTTTTTCCTTTCTTGTAATCTGATTCACGGAAATTAGAGTTACTTTTGCTTTCTTTTTGTCTGAAAAATCATGGGCTGAAAAACTCAGAGTCCAGTCTGAAGTTCATCACAGAGTCAGAGAGTATGCTGAGTTTGAAGGGTCCCAGAAGGATCATCGAGTTCCACTCCTGGCCCTGCACAGAACCATCCCCAAGAGTCACACCATAAGCCTGAGAGTATCATCCAAATGCTCCTTGAGCTCTGTCAGGTTTGGTGCTGTGACCCTGCCCTGGGGAGCCTCTTCAGTGCCCAACCACCCTCTGGGGGAAGAACCTTCTGCTAATATCCAACCAAAACCTGCCCTGACACAACTTCAGGCCATTCCCTCGGGTCCTGTCACTGGTCCCCACAGAGCAGAGATCAGTGCCTGATGCTCCTCTGTCCCTCACAAGGAAGCTGTAACTGCAATGGGGTCTCCCCTCAGTGTCCTCTTCTCCAGCTGAACGGATCAAGTGCCCTCAGCTGCTCCTCACACACTCCCCTCAAGGCCCTTCACCATCTTCATTGCCTCCTTTGGACACTCCAATAGCTTGATACCTTTCTGATATTGTGGCACCCAAATCTGCACACAATATTACAGGTGAGACCACCCCAGCACAGAGCAAAGCAGGACCATCTCCTCCCTCTCCCAGCTGGTGATGCTGTCCCTGATGTCTCCTCAGGACAGAGATGGCCCTCCTGGCTGCCAGGGCACTGCTGACTCATATCCAACTTGCCCTGGACCAGCACCCCAGGTCCATTTCCATGGCACTGCTTTCCAGCATCTCACTCCCCAGTCTGTCTGTACATCTGGGGTTGCCCCATCCCAGGTGCAGAATCCGGCACTTTCCCCTGTTGAACTTCACATAGTTGGTGATTTCCCAGCCCTCTGATCTGTCCAGGTCTCTCTGCAGGGCCCCCCTGCCTTGCAGGGAGTCAACAGCTCCTCCCAGTTTTGTGTCATCTCCAAACTTGCTCAGTATTCCTTCCAGTCCTGTGTCCAAGTAATTTATGAAATTGTTGAAGAGCACAGGGCCCAGATGGAGCCCAGTGGAACCCCAACTAGTGACAGGTGGCCAGCCTGATGTCCCCCCAATCACTGTTACCCTTTGTGCTTGACCCATGAACCAGCTGCTCACCCACCTGATGTCTTTATCCAGCTGTGCTGGACATTTTGTACAGAAGGATTTTGTGAGAGGCTGTATCGAAATCTTTACTGAAATCCGAAAGGATTACCTCAGCTAGCTTCCCTTTATTAACTAGGTTGTGTTTGGAAGAATTATTATAGTGAAAAACCTTTGTACCAGCTGTGCTATTTAACAGCTTAAACGACAGCAAGTTTAAGTCAGTTACTATAGTGTTGGCAGGCATGGTTGTAAAAAGAATTCTGTTTTCACATCTGGATCTGTAATGCTGAAGTTACAAAAGATACAGAAAATGTATTTCTCAGTTTCAAAGTTAATGTCTATTCAGGATTAAATACTGCATTCTTCACAGAAAAATATGCTGGATAGTGTATTACCCTAGTGGCCCTTAAGTATCTAGGGTGCTCTAAAGAGGAAGTGATAAGATAAAAATCATTAAAAAGTGATTTTTATCCATGTTGACATTAGTTTTTTATCCTGTAACCAGCTCCATGCAGTCACAGCATCAGTTCCAGAGATTTAACACTCTAACAATGGCTATATGAAAGATGGTCAGATTAATTTGTTATGAAATTGAATTGATTCAGCATAAGGAATGGAAACCATCTGATGCATTTTACAGATCAAAGCTAATTCTCCATCGACACACATGCACTTGAGTAGCTGCGTCTGTGTGACAGCTAAATTATAGGAGTGCTTTACACACACATTATCTTGTCACAACACAAGAACATCCTACTGTGCTAAAGTACCTCTTCCAGAAGAAACATATAATTTTCTCATATTGTCGGGCGGATGCTAAACAGGTTCTTTCTTTTTACATATCTTTTATTTTCACCTTCTACAGGCATGAGAAGAGCAACATTATAAAAAAAAGATTTGAAAACTCTTAATCTGATTTTATCTGTATCATTATCCTCTTCATCCTTTGTGTAACAAAATGTGTGGGTAGCTGGGCCTACGGTTGGATGGAAAATGCTGAAGGAAAATGGTGATTTCATTTTAGAGTATAGTTGCTTATTTAAAGAGAAGGAGTATAAGTTTTGTTCCCCCTTTTATGCATTAGGGAAAGTGAGGGCTTTTGAATTAAAATTGTATTTGTGTGTTTTGGGAAATTTAATGAATATTTGGCAACAGCTGTATGGCAAAACTTTCACACTCCTTAACAGTTGATACTGTCTAATTTGAGACTATGGTTAGGTCAACTCGGGCTTTTGAAAACATAATCTTTACTAAACCACAGCACTATAAATTAAGCTTAACTTCTCTCAGCTTCTTGTAAGATGGTTCAATATATGGGGCTTGGCTTGTAGCTGGGCCGAGTCTGGGACTGTTTGTGTCAGGGCTTTTTTGTTTTTCAGTCCATTGCAAAGAACAAGGACAATTGTAAAAGCATTATAGTTCAGTTCAGCATTGAAACTGTTGCCCTGCTTTGTGATGCTTATCCTAGGCTTCTGGTTCTGAGGACAAAAAAAAAGAAAAGGTGGCTAAAACAACATTTCTCTTCAACAGCTACACGGTCCTACAGGATCACGCCCTTCACTGGTGACAAAAGTTTAAAAAAAAGTAACACCTAAAAATTTTTGCTCATCTTTTATTGCATATGCTCTTTTAAAATTTTAAGTCCTTGACATGCGTGTGGCTACCCAGAAGATTCTGGTTTTCAGTGCTCATGGAATGTCTTTAGCTATGTGTGACAAGCAGTGATCCGAGGGCTGGTCACTGGCGTGCTGTCCTTACAGGTGTGTGTCAGCACCTCGCCCTCTCTGTATTGCTGTTGCTACTATATCCGAGGCAAAGGAGCCGTAACCAGCCATTTCACTATTGAAATTATTTTAGTTTCATCTTTTTTGCTTACTTATGCCTGTTTTCTGAAATTCTGGGTGTTATTCTGCCCCAAACACAGTGGTTGTAGAGCACATGGGGGTCACTGTCCTGTGTGTCATCCTCTGTGCTCCAGACCAGGCTCAGAGTTACTCCCAGAGTGTTGACAGAGGCAGTCCCTGCCCTGCACAAAACCAGACAGTGCCTGGGGATGCTGCAGGGAGCACCAGTGTTGCCAGGATGGACCTTGAGCACAGCTGGGGGCTGAGGGGCAGCTGCTGGGCATCATCTTGGCATGGCCTTGTGGATGGCTGCACACAGCTGCTGAGGAGGATTCACACTGAGGAGCTCTTCTCCTGTGGTACCGTAAGAATAATTAAAGGTACAGTTTTAAAATTATTTTATTATAACTTTGTTTTCTGGTTTTTGGTGGTGGTTTTTGGTTTTTGGTTTTTTTTCCCCCTTTGGAAAGGCTTATTGCTGTGTGGAGCCACAATCATGCACCATGACAAGCGTGTGAAGTGTAATTTAATTTGGAGAATCACAGAATGGTTTGTGTTAGAAGGGATCTTAAAGATCATTCAGTTCCAATGTCCCTGTTGTGGGCAGGGACACATCCCACTAGACCAGGTTGCTCAGAGCCTCATCCAGCCTGGCCTAGAACACTTCCAAAAATAGGGCATACACAAATTCTCTGGACAACCTGTGCCCAGAGAACCTCATTACTCTCACAGTAAATAATTTCTTCCTTATATCTAATCTAAACCTACCCTCTTTCCGTTTAAAACATTCCCCCATGTCCTGTCACTACTTGCTGTGTCCAGGGTTCCTCTCCTCTAGGTTCCTGTAGATCCCTTTAGGTACTGGAAGTTGTTAGAAGGTCTCCCTGGAGCTTTTCAGGTAAATTTCTTTAAATACTTAAGAGTTTAGCATTCACCTTTCTATTTATTGACTATTTATAGCTACATTTTATTCATCTGTCTCATCAGGGTACTGATTCAATTTGTTTTTGTTTATAACATTACTGCCTTTTTGAAGGAGCCCTCTTGTGCTTTAGGTGTGGTCAGCACTGCCTAGGATTTGCACTTGGCTTCTCCTTGCATGGCAAGGCAGGCCCTGGGCAAAGAGAAGTGGCCAAAGGAGGAGTGTGGGTTTCAGAAATAGCTGGAATCCCCTGACTTTCCCTGTTTTCGGTGTGATCTGTGAGAGGTGGGTGGATGTTCTGTGCTGGCTGGGGAGCTGTACACACAGAGGCAACTGTGCTCGCTGTGTGTGGCTTCACCTGAAATGCTTGTGTTATTTCCAACACTGTAAAGTGGAATTCTTTAGGGCCTGACATTTTCACCATTTTCTCATGAGAAAGGCTCCTGAGTAGCCTATCAGTGTTCAGCTGAGTACATCTAATGGTGCTGTTCTCAAACCTCTGTTTATGCCCTTTACAAATGTAGGTTTATAGTTTACCACTCACACTGCTCAGTATTCCACATGTCTGGAATCCTGCCATGGAATGACAGGTCATGGACAACCACTACAAAGTAGTAGGCTTGACTTCAGAGAAAAGCTGTCATTACTGTTAGTTACCACAACAGTGGACACTCAGGAGCCTGAGGAAAGGTTTTTGCCTTCTTGCTTTCTCTTTCTTTCTTTTCTTATGCTTTTTCTCCCCTTCCCTTTCCCTTTCTTCTTTCTCTTTCCTTCTCAATACATAACGTTCTGTGGGTTAGCTTTTTTAGTGTTATTGTTTACAACAGCACAGTGATTCCTGGGGCCTTTTCCCTGGCATCATCTAATGAAAGTTCTGCCTTTCCATCTGGAAATTTAGATTGCTGGGAGAAGTGAACATTGAGACTAAGGGAGAAAGAATATGCTCATGGTAAAGTACGGTAAGTGGCTTTGTTCCAGTCCTGGTGTAAAACCTTAAACGTATACAAAATATACCCGTGGTGCTAATATCTGGGCCGTGATTTGACTATTGGATCAAGATTAAAGAATGTTCACACGTTGCTGAGCTGTTAAGTTTGGTATTGCTATTTAAGTAACTCTTCAGCTTACTCCTACACAAATTTATAGTCAAAGGTCCCTGCAAAACATTTGATGGTAGAATTGGGAAATCATGAATATTCTCATCTGTAAGAGGAATATCCATAAGCAAACAAATATTGTGACTGTGAAGTCCTTAATTTTAAGCACTATGAGTTTGACTCTTCCAGCTACAAAGGAATCCTAATGAGCCAGTGGCATTCTTGTACTTTATCTACAGTGAAGGATATATCCTGTCATGGTTAATTTTGGCCATGATCTTTGAGAAGTAACAAACATGAGTCAATACTTAAAGGTACAATCCCAGCTGAAGATTCAGTTAGTTATCCATATTTCTATCTTGGCATCCCATGAGTCAAGAAAAGCAACAACAGTAAGATTATTTTTAGAAATAACTCAAATAGAATGCACGATGGTTAAAATATAGATTGACTTTCTTTATTACTACAAAGCCTATTTTTGTCATTTCAGTATTTTCATTATTAGTCACTCTTACCCGGTGACGTAAGTGCCCCTTCCTAGAGTTTGTGTTGGGGAAGCACTGAGTTTGGTGAGTTTGGTTAAGACTGTTCTACTTGGGAGTGGAATCAGTACTGCCTGCAGTACAGAGCAAGTGTTACCCAAGTTTGTATTCAAGCTTATGAGTGACACATGAAGGGATCTTATAAGGGAGATGATATTTCCTGTCTTCATCTTGGTTTTCCATCTGTGACATGAGAAGAATATTACTGACCTACTGAAGAAAAGCTCATTAAATGAATGCAATAGTGATTGAGGTTTGAACCTCACTACGGTGCTGTGTAACACAATATGCCTAGTGAATGTTGCTGACATAGTTTCCTTAAGACTGTGAGTTCAGAATGAATTCAGGGAGGAGAGGGCTTTGAACAGAGCTGTCTTCCTTTGAAGTGAAGGGGCATACACTGCTGAAGTGCTGAGACAGGGACATATTGTTCTATTTCACATGAGTTACTCAAGCTCTGCATCTAGGGTTACACAAGAGAATTAGATGAGACCAAGAACCTAACTAAACATTCAATGATTATCAAGAAAATAATCTCATCTGGCTTCTTACATACTCTTTTTATATCTGGCTTCTGTTT
This sequence comes from Scytalopus superciliaris, assembly GCA_013400415.1. NCBI lineage: Eukaryota > Metazoa > Chordata > Aves > Passeriformes > Rhinocryptidae > Scytalopus > Scytalopus superciliaris. Next base: position 1,342,583 of record VXBX01001702.1, on the reverse strand, counting down.
GTACTCATTTGGGCGCATCCTGCGTGTCCAGTGATAAGAACTGTTTGAATTAAAAGAAAAAAGGATTGAACTATTGGCTAAAAATAGACCCTTTAAGTGCAGACACCTTTCGGAACTGCAAACAGGCCTGCTGAAACACACTACGCTCCAAAAATGCTTCCCTACCTCTCACCAATGTGTATGTCAAGCACTTCTAAAACTTACGAGTGACCAAAAGAAATAGATCGCTTCAAGGAGAAGCTTAGGTATAAAGCCTTATTCCCATGTAAGGAGCTAATGTACACTAGATACAGCACCTACAGTAGGTACATTTATAATGGAAATACTGAGACTGCTCATGGTTTATACAGAGCAAATTAAGCATGCCGTTGCAATCCAAACCTCCTGTGCAACATCCAGTTTCCACTGTCTGGAAAATGCTGGTGATTTCAACAAACAATAAGAGTTTGCTAACTCCTAGAAGCCTCATAATACTCCACATTTAGTCACAGAGAATAATTTTTGTAAAGGCTTTTGTCCAAGGTTTAATCTTGGACCTAACAGGACATCCTTAAACCATTTAGCTTCTTTAAGTAGCTATTGCACTAAGCTTTCATAGAGAGAAATTACGTTGATTTTTTTTCTCTGAAAAATGTTTATGCTAGAGTATAATTGTTAAAATAATTACCCAAACATTGATTTCTCCACTTTGGTGTCATTACTCATTTCAGTCTGTCTGAATATGTTTGAGTATTTCTTCTATGGTAATTCATAGTAAATAAGCCAATTTTGTCATATGTCACTTATTCATCCTGTAAATAGATAATTGTTCACTTGTCTGTGACCTTTTTGACCAATATGTATGCAAATATATAAAGAAAATTAAACAAAGCACTCTTATAATAAATTAGCATACAGTGAATTTGGCTAAGGGAGAGTTTCTCCAGTAAGAGATATTTTTCACTATAAAAGCAATGAACATTCATTAAAAAAAGCTTGATTTCTCCAAAATATTCTTTAATCTTTAAGTATATATATAAAATACAATAATTTACAAAACAGCAAACCAAACCTTGTGAAATTGATGAGAAATACATTGACGACTCCAGGGACCTGATCCTAGAAATAATAATGTACCAGAGTATCATTGTACTTGAAAAGATTGCAGTAGGTTTAAAATGAGTGTGTTATGCTAAGGCTAAAAACAACAATGTGATACAAATATGTAAAGACTGTGGTACCTCATAGTAAGATTGTGACTTGTTTCAAGTATGGTCTGCAGCTGATGAACTGGCATGTAGGACATGAAAGGGAGTGAAGTCCCAGATTAGAACAACCAAAGCTTAGAGAACCTTCTCGAACATATCCAGCAAAGTAGGATCATTATCTTTTCAAAGGAAATTTCAGTAGACTTAGTGCTAAGTCTATCAACAGTATCTCTGAAAGCGATAAAGATGAGCAGTCGCTGGCATGTATCACCCCACATGTGAGACATACATCATTATAATGTTTTTTGAATGCAATTGTTAAGATGAGAAATGTCTGCTAATCCTTTGCCTTTTTGTTGACCTTTTACAGCGTGTTAAACACCATTTACAGTGTGTGCAGTGCTTACCATAACAAGATTTTGTGGCAACTAGGGCCTTGGGTTATATTGTGACAACACTGTCAGCAATACCAGTAAGTGTTTGCACATAATGCTTTATTGTGAAAAGAAATCTTAAAGGACAATATTGGAACCATCCATAATTTTGGTTCTCTGAACCAGAGACAAAGCAAAGAAGTGAAAGTGGAAGTAGTTCAAGTTTATATACAAACTAGTGAGCCAAAAGCAGATAAATGCTTTTACCTGAAGTCCACAATAAGGAAGTGACTAAGTAAGGGACATGCAAAAGTTTTGTGGCATACCTGGGAACTGACTGAAGGCCTCCAGAATCTTCATTCAACAGCTTCTCTTTGAGGTAATACTTATTCTCCAGTGCACTTTTGCTTAAACTTTATAATAAGAACAGGTAGAGAAGCACAGAGAAAGTGTGTTGAGAGTTTTAGCCTTCTGTTTTCACCCTAATTATTCAGAGTTCAGATTTTTAAAGTAGGTTTTGGTGAGTGCAGTAATTTACCACATGCACGTTCTTGGACTTGTGGCACCATCACTGAAGCTCAATCTTGCTACTGGTCTTCTCAGTGTCTCATCTTGGGCTCCCTCCAAAACAGATACAACCTTTGTTAAGATGCACTTTCAATGGCAACAATGGATTCCTCCAAATCCATTGCAGCTGAACCTTTTTTTATGATGTGTCCTAATGGAAACTGACTTGTTTTCTGGATTTATCAAATGACCAAAAATGTGTCTGTCCATGGCTTTTTGTACAAAAAGGTAGTTGCTCCCAAATATATGCATTTGCACTATATTTCTTCTTCCGAAACTTATGTGAACATAAGGTCTCATTAAATGACTGCTATCTGAAAGACAGAAGAGACACTGAAAACAGTGTTAGGCCTTTCTGCTTGGTATTTAGATGGGTGATGAAGATACTAGATATTAATGTTATAAGGCTTTGTTTTACATTTCCTAAATTGTTCTTTTTATTTTTTATTTTCTTCACTTGAAACTCAGCTCTGCAAATAGCTAGGGGGTTTTTTGTCTGTTTGTTTTTTGGGGTTTGTTTGGTTTTTTGGTTTTTTTGGGGTTTGTTTGGTTTGGGTTGGGTTTTTTGGGTTTTTTTTTTTTTTATTTCCTGTTGGAGAATGTTTGCATTTGGAAATTTTTTCTGGGCCTTGCTCTGGAGATTGTTGTGAGGAAGTGTGGGTGTGGTGGCAGAGGTTTTGCTGCTTTTGAATTCCTCTCTCCTGGTGCAGAGCTTTCAAAGAGTACTGTGAAGTAGTTTGATGGAAGTTCAGTGTGGTGAAGACCATCAAGAGAGAACATTAAATTTCATAGTCTTCATCTGACATTAATAAGACATTTAAATATTTTCCTTAAAAATGTGGCAGCTGTCATTAAACCTCATATATAATTACACAGTATACAATATTTTATATATACATATATTATATATGCCTAGATTAAAATGCGTATAAAAGTTGATAGAGTAAGAGTATGAGAGTTGGTGCTTTAGTCACTTATCCCCATGCCATTTTAATGTTATGTTTATAGAGGTCTATTGAGCTCAGTGAGCTGACTCTTGGGCTTACTGCTTCATATTATCTTCAGTGTTGCAGAGACCTGGAGTAGAGAAGCTGGAGCATTCATGTTGCACAGCTCTGCAGGTATAATATGTACAGTGAGGTGAATTTTGGAAATGTCCTTTGTATCCCACCAACACAGACTTTCCTATCAGGCAAAAAGAATATTCTTAGGGAAAAAGAACAGAACCCTCTTCATAATGATTATTTTTTGCTGTCTATCATCTGTGTTATTTTCTAGAATTACTACTTTTCTGTGCTAGAGAAACAGATAAATTTGGAAGAACTGAGGTAATCAGTTTCCCTTGGAATCATTATCTTTTGAAGCTAAGATTCTGTCATACTGAAAGCTGAACGTGGATGGAGAGGAGATAACTGGAGTGAACTCATTTAAGAGGTAGGAATAAAACTACTGATACTGGGGGAAATACCCATGTTACCCGGTATCTTAATTCACAGTCTAAATACTTTTTTTTGATCCTGGAATGTTGATTATGGTGTATAAAAATACTAAAGAGCTATATGCCTGTGAACATATGAAAAAAGGTGGAGGAGACCGAATCCAGTTGCTGTGTAGTAGAAGCTGTTTCATTGTATGTCTTTGAAGAAATCCAAGTAAAGAGAAGAAACTACTGTCAAAATGGTATCTTGTGTTTTACTGATGTGTGATTATTTTTAATGTAGGCTAAGAAAAGGATTATATGCTCAGATCATGATTTTGAAAACAAAATGAAATGAGTGAGAGGCAGAAAATCAATATGAGTGCTATTTTCATGAAGCTAGGTATTTTAGCCAATATAAGAAGCAAGTTATCACTTTCAGAAGGGGATGAAATGAGAAAGATTTACAAATAGTTGTTTAGGTGATCATAGGAGGAGGATTTAATTCATTGAGCAGACATGTCTGCAAATTTCATGTACTCTAGTGTGCAGAGGGAAATGAAAAAAGTTGGAAAATGAAGAGATTTCTTTCAACCTTTCAGTGGTTTGTAGTAGGTTGAAATAAATCACCTGAGGACTAGGAAAAATGAATGCAATGTTTATCAGTATAGACCTGAGACAGACTCGGGAATGACAGACTAGACAGGCTGATGTCAACTGTGTGTAATGCCTTAAAAGCTGTTTTAAAGGACAGACAAGGCAACATCTGAAATGTGAAGTTCATCTGGGGTTTGCTAAACTGAAAAAAAGCAGATCTGATGAAATTTTTAAAAAGTGAACTTAGCAATTACTAATGAAGTAGACTTTAAGGTAAAGACATCTAAATTGCTTCTAAATTTGCCAGTTTCACGTGTGTGAGGGGAAGGCTGTTTGTATTTATATAGGGGGAAGGATGACTTACATCCCAGTTTACTTGAAAGTACCTATGATCAGACTAGCTCAGTTCCCTGCAAGCCTGAGCCATAAAGGGCTGCTGTTCTCATTGGTAAAAGGGCAGCACCAGACAATGGCAAATATTTGAACAAGTAATTTCAGAGACCTACAGCATGAGCAAATGCAAAGACAGATCCTGTCCCATACTAAGAACAAAAAACTCCAAAGCACGTTTGCTGACTGAGTTGAAAAACCAATGCTGCTGCTTCTACTATACCAGCCTAGAAAGTCTATTTATTTTTTTTTTAATTGTTTGTTTACATGTCAGGAGTCACTTTAAATTTAGTTTATATTTTTGTTTGTTGGTCATAATCTTGCTAACTATTTACTTGGTTAGGTATGAATGAAGTTGTGTATAATATCCATATTATAAATACAAATCTCCAGTGAAACAAGTAATAACATCTTAAAAAGTACATTTCAGTAGTCTAATTCACCAGGGTTAATATTTGTCAAATGATATCCTGAGATTTATTTGCTTTCCCACCTAACACGGCAATCTGTCCTTTTAAAAACTATCACAGCTGTTGGCACTGGTCTCCTTCTCTGTGGCTTTCTAAATTCCTTGCTGACCAGCTTTCAGGTGCAGTTTTGTGCAATAGTTTTTTGAAAACTGGATGAGAATACTGTAATACAGGGAGAGCAATGAGTCAAAAGTAAGGACAGGAGTGAGTCTGGAAAACGCTGGTAGGTCAAATCCAATTATTTCTTTGTCCTTCTGTGCCAAATATTTGAGTCTGGAGTGTCCTATAAGATCTTAGAGCTAGCTGAAGGAGATGAGGATAATTGACATAAAATGAAAATTTTTTCTCTGACCCAACTGCTTTTGTGAAGTTTTGTCCTGGTTATTAAGTGGCAGCAGCTTTTTCTTTATAGAGGGTAAGCTCCCCCAACCAGACAAAGCAAAAAGCTTCAAACTTCCCGCAAGTGCAGACTCAAATTACTGAGCCAGAAATGAACCCATTTTGATTATTTCACACCACTTGTGCTCAGCACTGGAACAGAACAAGGATACGTAGAGATGTATGACACTGAAAGGGAAAAGGTTGACAGCTGAACAGTTCAGTATTGTAGTCTATTTGAGGCTCACAGAAAATGTGCACTGGTTCATGTTTCCCAGATAGTTAATAAGGTTTATTGTGGAAACACAACCATTCTATTCAAGTAATATAAGTTGGAAAATATCTGTACTTGTTTAAATGATAAAATAACTGTGGCTGTTCCCTTTCTTTAGATGTGTGCCCAACTCTTCATGTCTGGCTTCTTGGTGGGCTGCATCAAGTCTGCTGTCCCTAACTTACCTCAATTCCATCTCCAGCCTAATTGCAAGTCCACAAATGATATTCCCACTTCTCTTTCAGAACATTGGCTGGTGCTTTACCTTTTATGAAGAGGAACAAGAAAAAAGATTGTCAAAATAAATAAAAACAAACAAACAAACAACCCCCCAAAACAAACAAACCCCACAAACAAACAAAAAATAAAACCAAAAACCTAGTGGCTAACCTTATGGAAAATAAACAAAGTATGGAAATGAATCCTACCTTGGAATATTTAAATTGCTAAGAACACGTTTATGGCCTAGCAAACACGTTGAGCATAAAATCCTCAAATTGTATATTCTAACTATGATTCATATATTTTCTCCACTAAAGACACACAGGAAAGCTTGAATCCCTTTTAGTGTTATCCTGACTGTGCTCATGTATAAAATACTCTATCTCAAGTTAAACACTAGCCTGAAATAGCATTAAAGTAATGGGAAAGAGAATATACAGGTATTGTTTGAATTAAGGGCAAATGTGGACATTACATTTGTTCTCTGCTAAAGTTGACTTGAGAACACTTAAACTATTAGAGATCTAACTGGGATTTTTAAGAAGCATTTAATGAAAGCCTTTGTTTACAAACATGTTGATGTTTGAATTATTTTCCAGTGAAAAGTACTGGAAAATACTCTTACTTGCCATTGAAAAGAGCTACCCTTAATTTGTTTTTGATGCAATAATAAAATTAACATTTTTCAATAAAGCATTTGATTTGTAGTTCGGTGCTTGAGCATTTTTTATATAATTTAAGAATGTGTATCAAGAACAGGATGAATTCCATTCTAGTCTTGTGACTAAAAGGCTAGGAATTATCTTTGAAAGAAATCTTTCAATTTTTCATGTTTCTAGGCTGGTCTTAAGATAGGCTTTTGTTGGTTTGATTTCATGTTTGTATGTTCAATGCTGTTACACCTTATAAATTCCAACCACTTTGCTAAAAATTAAAAAACTGATTCTCACAGTCAACTTCAAGTTTGGTATTGTTATTTAAACCCTGGCACTGATAGTGGTGTCTAGCCTTCAAATAGAATTAGTGACTGTAAATTATTCAGTTTAGTAAACACAAAAATAAGTATATGTTTCAGAAAGTGGTAATTTCCTACATTTAATAGGAAGTTTTGTTTAGGATGCCACAAGTGGAATGCCTACAATCACAAATGCTTTTCTTTTGTTTAATGCCCATCTCTGCAGAGGAAACTTCAGAGTTCAACTTTCTCAGCTTTGCTGTGAATTTGTATTAGTTGGTCCATCCTTGAGCACAGTGCTAGATTTGGAAAATGTGTTAGAGTAAACATGGTGCTTGTAGAGATAGCAATAGTTAGGATCATGAGGCAAAATATTAGTGTTTTAAACATTTTTACATTACTCTTTTTGCTTTGTGAAGGTTTCAGAATCATGGATAGACAGTTTACATCTTTTTAACACCCATGACGTGACTTCTTAACTCTGAGTCAGCAATTACTGAAATTCAGCAAGCGTTTTTACTTGCATGAGATCATAATATCACATTTAATGCTAGATGTGCTGATGATTAGGGAATCACCACACTGCCCTAGCAGCTAAATTTGAATGGAGAACTGAGAGGGCATAAAAGTCAGTGGTGGTGGTTGTTATAATCAGCTGTGTCCCAGAGGAAATGAGGAATATCACAGCAGCCTCAGAGGATGAGTTGAGCTGTTTCTTTGCTGATGTGCAGCTATATAGAAAGGTCTGGTGAGCTAACACAAATACCTTCATGTGCCATGAAGATCTCACACGTATGCAAACTGCAAAGTTCAGGCTCTGGTTTAGACCACCGTGATACTGCCCTCCTTAGAAAAGGCTGCTTCTTTTACCAGCTTGTGTCATGGTTTGCTGGTGTCATTAAGTGCTCATTAATAGTGATACCAAGCCTTGGAAGTGTTTCCCATGTTTAACTGGAATCCAAGCCTCTGGACAATATCAACGAGGGGTGGCACTTTCTAATGTCTAATGCAGTGGAAAAGTCTGTGTTGGACATTGTGAAGTTACTTAACTGACTTAAATATGGACAAGTAAGCTCTGTATTCAAGTGATGTATTATTAACAAAATATTCCTTATCAAGAGACCTGGTCACCCATTTCTTTACTTTCCTCTGATGAAGGGGCTCTCTCATCTGGAATAATGTTATGGATTGGCACAAGTCAAATATTCTTGGTCTCTTACGTTGTCCTTACTGTGTGCAAACTGAACACAGATGTGAACAGTAGGAAAGTGGCCAGTGTTTCTGTCAGTTTGGCAGGCAGTTTATGGAAAGGCTTACAGTAGCTGGCAATTTTGGGGACTGCAAAAAGGTCAGACATATGTTTATTACATAAATGTGTATAGCATTAGCCTTGATAAATTTTTTTCTCTTTTCTTTTTCCTCTTCAACTGCTGTTTAAATTTGCAGAGAGGAGAGTCCAGAGAATTTTATGCTATTTTTTTCTCCGAAGTTTTTCTTTCTTTTTTTTTTTTTTTCAAATGTGTGCATCACTTTTATTAAGCCACAANATATATAATTTAGTAATGATAATAGTACAAATCAGGAGGTGGCCGACTTTTATTCAAGGAAGTTATTGGGGGTAAAATGGATTGTGGGTGAACTTGCCAAGTGCTATATGAAGAAAGGAGTGACCTTTTAAAATCAGTAAACACCACTTAGTTTAAACTGCTAATGATCTACATACATGTTTTGGGAATTATAAATTTGTCATGTTTGAATGAGGTATTGGAACAACTTGTGGCTAAGCCTGTCAGCACAGCAGACCACAGTCTTGTTATTTTTCTGTTTTTCAAAGCATAGTATACACCAATATGCAAATGTTTAAGTAACATTGCAACTAGTCTGCACAGAAAATAATACTCCTCAGATTTTTTTTTTTTCTTTATAAATAATACCTGTTGAAAACTCTAATAATGATTGAAAAGGCCATGGAAAGGGGCACTTACAGGCAAATATCCAAAATACACCGATCTAAAGGACGCACATGTGCGCTTTTGTTCTGGACATATATACAATTAGTTAGATTGCATGGGGAAATATTGACAGGGAAACATAAGCAATGCTTGAGATCCCCAAAGACATTTTGAAGTTTCATCTCAAACTATACATGAAATTATTTCACTAACTATATATATATGTATTTATATATATTCCAAGGATCTACTACTTAATTTTGCGCTTGAATCAGTTTCTTGATGCTTCACAGTTATGATATCCAGCTTGTATCACTCACAGCTCCTGGGCCTTTCAAGTGTGTGAGTGTATTTGTGTGTGGATGTGTGTGGAAAAACGAGGAAGACCTGACTGTTTCAAAGAGGTAAGCAGTAAGGGAGTGGGATTGTTTGTCAAGATGTGTAGGCCTATGAGGAATGAGATGAAAATAGAAAGTGAAAAGAGAAGACTGAGTGCCAGAAAATGTCCCAACACTTTTCAAGTATGAAATTTGGAGAACATGGGAACTGATAAAAGTCTCTTAGTTCTGGACCTTTAGAATTCAAGAGGCNTCCAAATTTTTTTTTTTTTTTTTTTTTTTTTCAAATGTGTGCATCACTTTTATTAAGCCACAAATGGTATTTTATACTGCAATAATGGAAAGTCTGATTTTATGCAGTTTACTGAGGACACACGAACAGAATTGAAATGTGAATTAGCATACTGTACTGAAAAATATGATTTTATTGTGACTTACCTCACAATAAAACCAAGTAATGTGTGTACATTTGAAATGCAGCAAAACATTTTGCAC